>VWZF01003789.1:302773-376985 GCA_013396755.1 Sclerurus mexicanus
GGGCCGGGCCGCCATGGGCGCGGGGGCGGAGCGGGGCTTTCCCGGAGCCGCCGTGCGCTGGTCCGGACCGGGGCCCGTGCGGGTGCGGGGCCGCCGTGCCCCCTTCGTGCCCCCTTCGTGCCCGGGGTGTCGGGAGGGCCGGAGGGAGCCCCGGTGCCGGGGGTGGGGGCCGTGGGTCCGGCCGCTGGGACGGAGGGACCGAGGGACGGGGGGACAGCGCCGCTCCGGGACCCCTTTCGGGCCCCGAGGAGGCGACAGCGGTGTCACCCCAGGGACCCGCAGGGGTGTGGAGCAGGTAATCTGGCGGGTGGCCGGCTTTGCACCGTCTGCAGACACCGTAATTCTGCCCTGTGTGTGTGTGTGTGTGTGTGGAAACATTGCAGTGGTGGGTGATTGATGGCAGAGACTCGGATATTTCAAGTCCCTTCGAACCCAGACCAGTCTGTGGTTCTGTAACCCTGCGGAGTTAGGGTTTTTAAAATGCGCGTATAAAGCTCGCGTATGAAGAGAAGCAGGACACAAAAGTCCGCAGCACATCAGTAAAAGTGGAGATTGGTGGCAGAAATACAGCACGGCAGTGGCTCCGCTTAAACACGTCGGGTCTGTGCTCAGCGGGACTGAGGGGTGGCTGTTCCCGTGAATTAAGAAGAAAGGGACTGTAGTTTGAGGGGTATCTGGAAGGCACAGAAGTGCAGCGCAAGGCAATTTGAGGGGCTTTTTCTTGTGATTCTTTTAGTGGGGAGGGAAGTGGAAATAATTCCAAGTTGCGTCACTTTTTAAACTTCGCTCCAATTGACCTGATTTTGCTCGTAGAAGATTCCCTGCAGTTTTGTTCCTGAGCAGGGGGGGATGTGCTTTGGTACCGCTTTATTTGGGCTGCTGAAGCTCAAGTATTAAGTTCAGTTTTGACCTTATAAGGGGCCCGGGAGGCATTTCCTCCTGGCACTTGTTTTTAAAACACACAGGAAGTTGCACCTTGATCTGTGTAGGGTGACACCGAGACAGGTGCTTTGAAATGCAGAGCCAGCTAAGGACGTGCTGCTCTGCCCGAGCCAACAGCAGATCACATCAGGCTCTTGCTGCGCTTGTGGTCTTAAAAGTTTAGTGATCGCAGGCTGCTTTTATAAACAGTTTTGTCAGTACGTTTTTAGGGATTCAGTTGCTGAATATCTCCTTTATCAAAGTATCTACAAGCTGTTTGCCCCAAAGCCCAACAGAACAGAGACTACACTATGCTCATGCAGCACCAAAATGCAAATATTTGGCCTTTGGGAAAGGTGAGGTGAAAAGCTTGTAAAAATCCAGGGTGAGTGGGTTTAAATTTGCACAAGAATATAAACAGTGAACTGGAACAGCTTACTCCTGGAAGGCTCTGCACTTCGAAAGTATTTCAGAATCAGTTGTTGCAAAGGGGCCTTTTTGAGAGGTGAAGCCTTGACTGTTTCCGTGTGCCCAAATTGTCTGTTCAATGAACTTATTTAAAAAAAAAAAAGAAGAAGAAAAGGAAGCAAGGTCTGGAGAGATTGTCTAATGCAAAAGCTTTGGGAAACAAACCTGTGTCAGTTGCAAAGCAAAAAGCTGAAGTGCACCTGAACAGCCACTGGCTGGACTCGGAGAGTAAAATCAACATTCCTTTTAAACTCATTTTTGCCTCTGCCAAGCACAGTCTGAAATTTTGCCTTTAATTCTTCCACCTTACCTCCTTGGGGGGGCTGGATGTAAGCCAGGGCTCTTGACTGGAAGAATAAGTGGTACTAATTCTGTGAGTTTAGTCAGACATTTCTGTAGTAGTTTATTCTTGCAAATAAAGACTGAGTTCAGAGAAACCAGCTTCCCTCTTTTTGTGTAGAGGGGAAAAGTTGCTCTGTTCTCACAGGCATGTGATGCCTGTGAAGAGCTTTACCTCTTTGCTACCTCGTACCTCCCCATCCTCCCTGGATTTGGAGGTGGAACACCTCCCGGTCCTGCAGGACCAGCCCCAGGTTTGGTGGCACCTTGCTGGTGCCTCACTTGGATGAGGAAAAGGCGCTCCCAATAGAGCAGGAACCCAGAGAGAGAATCCTGGGCTCCCCGTGGCCCCGTTGGGTGTGAATCGCAGCAGAAAGAGCTGCTCTGTGTTTACATACACAGGAAGGTGTTTGCATTGTTGGAGAGGTCAAACCTTTCACACATAAAAGCAAAGCCTCAGGACTGGTTTGTATTGAGGCGTGAAAAGGGTTGTTGTGAGAATCTCTGAACCAGAAATCAGGCTCTGGAGGGAAGACTGAGCTGGGACTCCATCCCTGGCTTGTCTCGTGTCCAACAGCAATTAAAAATGACAAAATGTTTTCGTCTGGATGAAAAACTGGCGATATTCATGTTGTTCTTTTGTAGCCTGTCCAAGAGTTTGCGATTCCGCAAAGATTGGGCATTATTCCTGTAAACACACTCGGAGCCGCTTTAGATCTTTAAAGCGCTTGAAGTGCCATTAGGTTGCAGGTACTGATAATGGTGAATTGGTAGAAAATGGCTTTTGCAGTTCAAGTCCATAATTCAGGCAGTTAGTGCTCTGCAGTAGAGCTTTTTTATGTGTCGGTACTGCTCAGTGTTGCTTGTGGGATGAGACAGATACGCTTGAGCTTCATCAGGAAGGAAAGTGGACTCTCAAAGGAGCAGCATTTTGGGGTTTTTGGCAGCTCCGTTGTCACTTCATCCATTGCTGCAGTTGCTCTGCAGTACGTGAAGTGACAGGTGAGGGAGATTGTTCTGCTCACTTGTCTTTAGCAGTACTTTAGTTATCCCGTCCAGGATTTGTTGTGCAGTTGCCTGATCTTTTAAAAAAACTGAAACAGTGCTGAAAACTATGGGGAAAAAAAGAGGTTACTGATGATTTTCTCGGGCAAAATGGTTGCCATTTTTCCTGACTGAACTTGGAGAAGGGAGGAGGAAGTACAATGTGGTGGTTTTAATGTCCTGGCCCGTTGCAATCCAGGTGGGTTTTTAAGGAGCAGGTCCTGACAATTTTCTCCACGCTTGTAAAACTCCAAAATTTTGCTGGCTCAAGTAATTCTTGTGCGTTTTTTGTGCTGGTTATATAAATGTAACATAAGTTGCATAATTGGCAGAAGAACTGAGCTACAGGAAACTGGAAGAGCAGCGTCAACATGGAAGAGTAAAGTCTGTACCAGCTACTCTGCATATCAATACCCTCTGCAGGGGTGAGATGTTTGGTAACAGAGACATGGATGTGGTTCTCTTGTGTTATGTGATGATGATTATGCTTGGAAACTGCTGGCACATCAAATTATTCTGTTAAGCTTCTTTCCCTCCCCCCCCAGGAAAACAACTGGAAGTCAGTGGGAAAGCAGGAGATTTGTAAATCACCCTGAATGATGGGGAAAGCCTGGGCAAAATGAAGTTGGAGTTTGTGTTTGAGGAGGAACCAGCCTGCAGAGTAAGATCGCAGTGCAGTTAGAGCTGCCAAAGAGGGGGAGAATTGTTTGCAGTAAAGTGGTTTGTGTCGTTATTGATCAGCGGATCTGATCATGAACAGCCTTCTGGAAATACAAAATCCCTGCTCTTCTGGAGCTGCCAGAGCAGCACCAAGGGCTTACTAGTAAAGGACAAACACAGGCTTCGCTTCAAGACACTCATCTGTGATAAGTCCACGTGCCTGGTAGCTTTGTTTTAGGATATATTTTGCACTTGTAGTCCTTTGAAGCGGGGCTGCTGCATGAGGGAGGTACTGCCAATAAATGAATTAAATTAAGTGTGTAATGCCATGAGTCCAGACTTTGGTTGCCTGTGTGTGCACTGGAGGAGGGGACCCAAAAATAAGGATAAGCACATAAAGCTGCATGAGGTGGGTTTAGAGGCCTTGGGGTGGTTTAATCTCAGCTCTGTTACTGGCCAGGGCCCGGTTTTGGCTAAACAGCCTTTTTATTCCCTCACCAAGTCTCTGTCCTGGAAATGCTGTATTCCAAAATGTGCCAACTGCTCTTCATGCTTCCAGGATAAAAACTCCGGAAGGAGACTTGCCCCTTCCTCAGACTGTGGTGCACCCTGTCCCTTGTTTGCAGAGGGGCTCTCAGAGGGGCTTTGGCTTGTTAAGGCACCAGTATAGGAATATAATTCACATTTTTAGCAGCTCTGGAGCGCAAGTGCTGTTTCCTGCCTTTTCCAGCTATTCCAGGACTGAATGAAATCTGGCTTGCTCATCAGGAGGCCCAGTTGGAGTTTAGCAGGGTATTGAAATCCTAAATTTTATTAGTGATACTCTTAATAACCACCTTCAGTCTGGGGTGCATTCTATCACAATAACTTCATTTGCCTTTCACTTCAGATCTTTAAAATGTCTTAATTTTATTGGCTGGAAGTTGAGATTGAGGTAATATTGACTCATTTGGAACAGGAGAAGATTATTGTTCAGCCTAGATCTGGGAAAAAACCCTTCCACCTTTCTTGTCAGGAGGAAGGAGAGACAGTTTTGGATGAATGTTTTAAAATGAAAGTTTTAGATAAGAAAAACGAAGCAGATCCATGGCTGGGACAGGGGAGGGAGCAGAGGGGACACTTGAAATCAGTTTCTTTGGGTATGGATTCAGTTTTTCAGGAAATGAATTTGGCAGAAGGCACTTTTATGTTCGTTTTTGGACACCAGCAGCACAAAGAGACACATTAGACAAAACAAACCTTAGGAGCTTTGGCACTGGTGCAGTCTAAATGACTTCCTGTTGCTTGCCATCCGTGAATACCTGTCTCTGCACTCCTCTGCGTTTTATTGAAGTACAGTAAGAGATTCAAGGCAGCGTTTTTGTTCGTGTGTTGATTTTTGTGTTGTTCTGGGAGTGTTTTTTTTGTGTGACGGTGTTGTTTGGGGGTTTGCTTGTTTTTAATGAAGATATATTAGTTGTAGGGCATGAGATGTTGAAAGGAAAAATGTGAAAGGTCCCACCTAACTTAAGTGCTGCATCAGGCTCAGGCTTTTATATTTAGATCTGCTAGTTTGCATAGGTTGGTTTTTTTCTCCCTGATGTCAAACTCTCACATCTTCACTGGAGCTGGTGGCCTCCTGCATGTGGAAAAAAGGTGTAGCCACCCTCAGGTCTGAGGTTTGTGATCAAAACCAACTCCAGGCTGGCACTTGCAGTTCACTTCATATAATGTCCTGTACACTCAGTGTTTCGTGTTTACTGGGGATGCACAAGAAATAACCTTTCACTTCCTGAACACTGCTGTATTTCAGTTTTCCTCAAAGTATGGCAAAACAGGCGCTAATAATTTTGAAATTGTGTGTTTAGAGAGTTTAAAAGTTCAAGAGGAACCGGAGAGGGCCTGAGCTGTGTGGATCGCACCTTTGTGTGTCAGCCTTTGCAGCTCTGCCGCCTGGGCTGGAACACTGTTCTGCAGGAATTATCCTCTCTGGAAACAAGATGTTACAAATGCGCTTTGCTTTGTACTGCTATTGCATTTGTACCAAATTTCATTTTTTTAAAATTCAGATATTTTGCCATTCCTTTTTGGACTTAATACTTGAGCTGAAGGAAGAGAAAGGTGCTTTTGAAGCACTGAAGTTCTTGAAGTTACAGCTGCAATTCCCAAACTCAGCACGTGCCACCTGCCACTGTTTCTAATGGAAAAGACTCTTTGAGTTCTACAGGCTGTACTGAACACCACGAGTTATAACCTTAGAACTGGATTAGAAACCTCAGTGCCTGGCATAAATGTCTTTTATTGGACTTATGTGTTGATTTTTGGAAAGTCTCTTAATAACTCTGTCTCTTAAAGACAGGCAATAGTCAGGAGTTCTTCCACATTCTGGAAGGTGCTGGTCTGGGCAGAGAAAAGGATTTTTGGTTTATTGTCATTGCCAAACTTGTGCTTGAGTTCTTTTTGCTGCATCATCAGCCTCAGGAAGGGAAAATCGAGGCTGTGTTTGTTGGTGATCCAGGGCAGTGGTGTGAGCTCTGCCAGCTGGGAATCTCCCCTGGAAACCTTTGTTTTACCCCCCAGTGGAAAAATCAGCTTGTGTTGTTTTACACCAGCAATTGTTTTAGTACCAACTCATGCCCTTGACCAGCTTTCTTGTAGCTGTGGGGTCGATTAATACGTTTGTGGCATTGATTAATAGGGCAGAGCCTGGGCTTGCCCTCACTGTCCCAGCCACATGGGATAAAGTGAAAGGACATGTGGGGATAGCTGACTCTGAGCTGCATTCTTACAAGAGAACAGCTATCTTTGCCGAGTTTGAAAGAAAAAAAAAGTCCTTTGGGTTTTAGTCCTTTCAGCTTCCTGTTCATGTGACTCACACCCCGCCAAGTCACAGCTCTAAGAGCAAGATACATCAGCAAACAGGCTTGGCTTAAAGCAAAGACAGCCTTTACATCCTGAGCTCTTGCCGTGTGCCGGCACAGCCTTAAACAGCTCAAAGCTGAGGTGCTGATCATATTAACCTGGCTGTGTGATTAACCTGGCTGATTAACTCTTCACCTTTTGCTGGCATCCACTGCGTGTTTATCTTGTGGCACCTCCAGCTTTAATCGCAGCCCTGCTCTTAGAAGTTTGCTGTGGAATAAGGTGAGAACTGCGCCAGGGTTTTTCTTGGCTGCTGGTGTGTGTGCAGAGGGAGAGGCAGCATCAGCCGGGCTGGGTCACCCCTTGGGTGCAGCACCCAGCTCTGAGGACACCCCTTCCACCCAGGAGCCTCCCTCCCTGCTTCCCACGGGGGTGTGATGGACACTGTGCTGTGAAAATCCTGGGTGAGGAGCACAGACCTGCATCCAGGTGGGAGCGGCTCAGCTCCATGGAAGTGCCCAGCGTACAGTATGGGTTGTTTCTGCTGCCTTGCACCGCAGGCTGGACCTGTTGATGTGCTCTGTGGGTCGTCTGTCACTCAGAGGAGAGTTTAGAGAGAACCACCCATTTGGAGAATTAATTGGACATTTCATGGGCAGGACCTGCCAACCTACCAGCCTGTGGTTGGGCTCTGCCTCTGTAGGGACAGAAATCAGGGTGCTGCGTTGCAGCCCCTCGTTGTGTGTGCTGAGATTGCCTCCTGCTTTGCCTGAGGAGCCAATTCCTCAGGACTTCTGCAGTCCGTGGAGAACTTCTTGCCTAGCTGCTTGCTGAAGTTGAGCCAGCAGTTCAGCTGCTGTGCTTGCCTGTGCACACGCATGCTGCTGATTCCCCGTGACCCCCAGGGCTCTGTGCGCGTTCAGTTCTGCACAGACACATCGGTGCCTAGCCGTGAAAGTGGGCAAGTACAGAAAGAATTGGGTCTCTCCAGACTTAGTGGTGAGTTCAGCTGAGATGCAAACCCCTCCTCCTGATAGTTTTGCTGAAGCTCAAAGGTTTTTTGTTCGAGCTGCAGCTTCTGCCGGCTGGAACCGTGGAAAACACGATGGAGCAGAGATTTCAGCTCACGGTTTGGAAGCAGTTTAATCTGCACTAGTTCTGCGTTTAGGGCAGATGTGCACGTGACCACTGGAGATGGCCCGTCGGGCTGGGACTTGCACGCTCCCAGCAGCCGAACCATTTGTGCTTCCTTTTTTCCCCAGTAAAGACCAGTAACCCCCAGTACAACAGTGCCACCTTCACCGGGCCCTGGCACAAAGCACCCACACCCGCTCACGGGTAACTTGGAGCCCAAGTTACTCCAGAAATGTTTTAGGGCATCTCCAAATCGCCGAGTTATGGTTTAAAAGAAAACCCTCTCCCTTCATTGTGTTTCAGAAGTTTTCAAAAGCAGCTTTCCCAGGCCCTTTCAGGGGGTTTGCTTTTCCAAACCTGCTGTTGCTCAATTTTGGGAGCCAGGGAGAGTTGAGAAAGTTAATTAGCAGGCAGAACTGATACAAAGATCCTTATCTTTTAAACAAATACACACTCATGGTCCTATAAAGCTGCTCTGCATGGTGTGTACAAACACCAACTACAATTTGCTGAGCCCCAACCAGAGGCTCAAGAAGCAGCTTAATATGTTTTATCTCTGTGTTAACAGAGCTTCCATTTTTAGGACTTAGTTTAGAGTCAAACTCTTCTCTCTGCTCCATGAACATCCCATTAGAAAAGGTGCTAAAACGGGGTAATTGTCTTACTTACAGCTGAGCTTCATCTCCTGCTTTGATTTGCCTTTGATCCTGGTGGGTTCCAAAACTGTGACCTAAAAAAATCAGCTGGTGTGTTTTTTTCATGTGTAACTGGAGGGTTCAGGCCAATTAATTTTGCAACCATTCCGTTTTCTTTCCTCCTTCGTTTTATAGCTATGTCTTGTTTCATGGCAAAGGCTTTAGGAAAAGAAAAATGGTAATTTGATCCCAGTGTGGGGTTTTTTAAGTCAAAAGGTCATCTTATGCTTAAGAAACAAATGATTTGTGCACCCAACAGTTCTTTCATGATTAAGAGACTGGAGCTTTTCATATGACACTTCAGTAATAAATAAATTCTAATAAAATTAAAACCTCAGATGCCCATTTTTAACTTGTATCTGTAGTTGGATTTATTGCCAGATTAAAGTCGTGTGTTTCAGCCCTGTTGATAGTAACTAGAAAGGAATGGCTGTTACTGGAATATCTGGAATTCTTGCTCTATTTCTCTGGCCACATCTGTTTGCTCTCATGTTACAGTAAACAGAAAAGAATCTCCAAGATTTAAAAATGGTGAGTTTGGCTTCTGTAACTCTCAGTGAAGCTTTCACCATTCCCCACTGAAATGGCAGGGTGGCTCTCTCCGAGCTGTTGTCCAAGGCATTTTTCCTTTGTGGAGAACCCATGGCAGGGGCTGGAATGGGACAGGCTTCAAGGTCCCTTCCCACCCAAACCACCCCAGCGTTCTGGGATTCAGGAATTTAGTTGGTATGTTGAGAACTAGCAGGAAACAAAGTAGATGGTTTTAAACTGCAGATCACCTGGCATGGGAACAGAACCTCTGCATACGCACAGAAATCACATGCAGAAAAAGAAAGGTTGGCTTTCCAGCTTCTGATTAAATGCAATTTATGTGCATTGAGCCATTTGAGAAAATGAACCAGTCTCGCTTTGGGACATAAATACCAAAGCAGAAGTGCTGGGGTTTACAGCCCTGTTTCCAGCCTGGAAGAGACAGGAATATTTTGATTATTTGTTTAAAAGCAGGTATTTGTGTGGGAATGCCCAGATTGCTCCAGAAAAGCACTGGAGGGCTGATACATCCAAGTTACCACAGGAATTACAGATGACTTTTTCTCCAAAATTAAAACCCCCAACTTGCAGAGATCTCTTGTAACTGATTTCCCTGAGTTCTTTCTGAAGTCTCTAATTAACTTTTCAATACAGATCTGCTTTGTGAAGCTCTTCTTTATTTCACGTTTCCTAAAACTGCGTGAGGTTAAAAATCAACAGAGTTTTTGACTGTCTTTAAATTCTGAAACTATTCAACCACCATGATTTTTTTTTTTAATATGCTGGTGCATTTTGAGTTGGTTTCTCGTGGGATAACAATGCTCTGGCAATTCCAGTGACAGGGCAGTGGGTTTTAGTCTCCCTAAAATCCAGAGGCTTCTGTAAACCATGAGGAATTCCTTGCTGGTTTTTGGAAGGGCAGAACACTTGAAGACTGGGGATAAACCACCAACAGGATGAAACTGGAAAGAGCTTTTCTCCTTAAGATTCCTGCATGTTAAGTCAGAAATTTAATTGCTTTTAAGGACAGAAAAGAAGGAAGTGCTTTTTGGGGAAGAGACTTTGGAGTTGAGGCGTTTTGGACAGCTGGGCCGTGGTGTCCTCAGCCCAAGTGTCTGCACAGGGTGCCTTCTGCTTTTATTTCTCATTATTTTCTGCAGAACTGCATGTGCTTTAAGAGGCACATTTGTGCCCAAAGCATAATCAGGAGGGAGTGTTTCCCACTGCAGTTCAATATTTATTGCCCCCAATAGCTGCACTGTGGTGTTTGCAGACTTGGAGAGAAGCAGGAGATGTCCAGGAGCTTTATAGAAGTTCCTGTTCTCCAGAGTTCTTGCTTTGGAAATCCAAGGCTTTGGAATTGTGATTGCAAGCCATCCAGTTTCATCACAGTGTATAAAAAGGGGCAGAGGTGTGATCTGAAGTGCCTCAGTCTTGACTCTCCTTTTTCCCCCCCTGCATTTCCGAATTTCCTGGCTGTGGGATTTACAAGGGGACCTCCCTCCTAACCCTTCTCTCCCAGTTCGGTTCACCCCTCTGTGTTTTCTAATTTATGGAAATAGGAACAAATCGAACTCAGAACCGAGTCTTTGCAGCAAATACTGGATTCTAAATTTACCCTTTCCTCCCCCACCCCGAAAAAATTTCACCAAATGTTGTGTCTCGAGGTCTCGAAGGCACAAAACATTGTGTTAGTTCTGGTATCAAGTTCAAAAGGGGAAACGTGAAACCCCAGCTGGAGGGCACAGTTCCTGTTTCTCTGACCTGGCAGCTTGAGCTCAGACTTTGCTGCTGCTTTTGGTCTGTTTGGAAGCAGCCACGTGGGGTTGGATAGTTCAGCAAGTGGGTTAGGCTGGGCATAATGTTGATCTGTCCTCTCCTCCTCCTGAGTTACGGTGAGAGCCTCACCCAAACTAGTCATGCTTTGCTTTTTCTGGCAAGGAAGAGCAGAAAGGGGTATCTTTTTTAAGGCTAACACAGCATAACAGAGAAAAAAATCATTTTAATTCATGCATAAGGTACCTAATAGAGTACTGCAAGTGTAATGTTCAACAGCTTGTGACTTCCATAACATATGACATATTTTCCATAAAGGTCTCAGGGTGGTGATTCTCCTCCTGTGTTTCCTTTTCATTTCATGTCCAAAAAAGCCGCCCAGCCCCAAAAGAACCTACTGTTGTTATTTAGTCCAGGAGAAGGAAAGGTGTCACAAAATCTCAACATAATTTCTGAGGGATATATGTGATGGTTAACTACATGATTATAACATTAACATATAACATATGATTTGTTACCTTTGGCCTCTCTTCTTCCCTTTTTCATTTCCTTATCATGTCTTTTAAGGCATGAGCATCAAAATTAAGTTATTTGGGTCAGGACGTATTGCTGCATATCTGGCAAAGACTCTGGTATGTATGATTTATCAATTATACAGGGCCACATATTACCACCTATAGTGCCTGTATGTGTTGTATTAAACAGATTATAATTGCTCTCTGATTAGTCTTGATTACATTGTGCGTCTGTTCTGAAGGTTTTGTAATGGTGTTTCTGTTCTCCTCTGCTCTGTTTTGATGGTAAGTGTGCAGTCACAGCATAAAAGTCACCAACTTCACTGCATGGAAATTCCCTGTATGTGACCACCAGTTCCTGTAAATCCTGTAAATAAGATGAAGAGGGTTTTTCTCTGATTTTTGGGGTGGTTGAACAAGGAATGGCAGAGGCACTGCATTCAGGCAGTGTGCCCAGCTTTTGGGTGTCCAAGGGGGATGATCTTGGGGGGCCAACTCAGTAAAACCCAGTGTTTTAGGGGCCAACTCAGTAACTCAGTGTTTTAGGGGCAGCTCAGCGTTTTAGGGGACAGAGGCAGGAGGGCCTTGGGCTGAGTCAGACACGTCTGAGTCAGTGCTAAAAGCCATTGAAGGAGGCTGGCCCAGCATGGCTATTTTTAATATTTGCTTGCTCACATTTACTGTACTAAGCTCTTTACAGGAAAGGTAGTTAAAAGCTGTAGTAAGCTCTTAAAGCCACTTTTCGTGGCAGCAGCTTATTTAATTGATTTGGAGTGATGTCTTCAGCCCTGCCTTTTCTGAGCTTTTAAGGTCTTGGCATAAATCTGGTTGGGCTTGATGCTCCCAGAGCCTGGCATTCACATCATTGCCTCTGCACCTACAAGCATCAGTTGGCACCGAGGCCAGACCTTACAGCCAGGTCTGAGGGGGTGAGGAGCAGCTTGGTAATACCTGGAGGTGCTTTTCCACCTCCCCAGGAAGCGTGTTCCACAGGCAGTAAATATCCTGTAAATGTGCAGGAATTAATGTCCACACTCTGCTTCTCTTTTCAGAGCAGTAATGCAAATTCTTATAGACCTTTCAAGAAGTGCTGCAGAGTTCAGGCCCAATATAAGTAAATTTTATTTGTTCCTGTAGGAAGTGAATAATTTAAATATGTATTAAAGGGTTGGTTGCTTGTGAGCCACGAAGAATGCTCGTTCATTGCTCAGCCCTCAGTTGCCTCCTTTGCCTGAGGACTGGTATCTTTATTCATCTTGTTGAAAGAGTTCACAGGGCTGCAATTTAATATCTGAATAAAATATTCCAAGGGTTTAGCCACAATGGCATATACAAGTCCCAGCTTTTGTGTTGTAAACCCCTGTTTGCAAATACACATACAGATATTATGTACACAGTCCTTAGGGTGCTGCCCTTCCCAGCTCCGATGGCCGGTGAGGTGCAGCCCTGTCTCCTTTCCTTACAGATACAGCTGTTCTCTTTGCAGATGTTTCCAGCTGTGTTGGAGGGAGGAGGAGGTTTAGCAGGTTGGTTGGGGGCTGTGTGTGTGCTGGAGCTGTGGTGGCTTCCTGTTTCCTGCTGCTGAGTGAGGAGCCTCAGGCTGGAGAAGGTGCAGGGGTGGCTTGTGGCTTCGCTCGTGGGCAGGGACTGCAGCTGTAGGTTGGGATGTTTGCAGTGGGATCTGTATCCTGGCTGGAAGTCACTTCTCCTGCTGGTGAAAAATTCCCTTCTCTCAGCCAGCCAAGTTCCTTGAGCTTGGTGTTGGCACCTGAGCTGGGAAGGGTGGTTGGTTCAATGTGGATAAACTGGGGCTGTGGGAGCTGAGATGAGTTGTGTTATCAGCCTTGGGGGAAGAAGGCTGACCGGCAGAATGTGCACTGTCTAAGACTCACAGGAGGACGATCCTGGTGTTAAAAACCACTTTGTTCAGCTTTCAGGCATTGGGTAGGACTCACAGTTGGTAATTCTGGTCGTAAAGACCCCCAAGTTACCAGGCAGCAGCTGCAGAAATGGCACCAGCAAACGTTTCCTGAAAAGAGAGAAATCAGTGAACTGTCCGTAAAAATGAGATGATTCAGCCCTACCAGAATTCTGCTGAGGAGATAAGTTGGCTTGTTAAACTGGAAGGGGTGTAAGACTTTCCAGGGCAGGAAAGCCCTTGGAGTGCCAGGCTGGAATTGTTCAGGGTGAGAGCCTGTGGCTGCCACAGCTCTGTGTCAGATGGGAAGCGTAGGAGAGCCTGTGTGGGTCTGGCTGTGTGTAAAGCCCAGCTTAGGCACTCTGGGACCAAAGCATCAGTGGCAGGGTGATTGTGCAGGCTGCAGTCCAAGCTCCCAAATCCAGAACCCAACAGGATTCCCCAAGGAAACAAAAACAGAGCCCTGCTGCTCACCATTGTGCTCCAAAGCCACTGACGTGTCTCCCCACCTTTGAACCACTGTTGACACAATTGTCTGAGGCAAACTCGTAAAATTTACTCCTATTTAGCCTAGTTAAAAATAGCATATGTATTTGCCCAGGAGATTGAATGAATTGAGTGTAAATATTTGGGTTGCTTGACGGGGCAGTACTGGGTTACAGCTCATAGCTGAGAGGAGACTCACACCACCGATCCTCTTAATTGCACCAAGTGTGCCCTGCCAAGCCAGAGCATCCACAGTTAAACTGGCCAGTGAAAATTCACTGCCTAAAATAATTGTTAGAGCTTTGGGTCACTGAAAAAATCTGTTATTGTGTATATGGTGTCTTCAAGCACAGTGTGCTCTGCTCAGATCATCAGCTCAGGGGTGTGCAGGCTGGGGAGATGCTGAAACCCCTGTTGGGAGGTGGTGGTGGGGAGGACTGGACTTAAACCCGTGTTTGGAGGTGATTGTGGAGGAGAGGACTGGATTTGAAGCCATGTTTGGAAACGATGGTGGAGGACAGGACTGGATTTGAAGCCGTGTTTGTAGATGGTGGTGGAGGACAGGACTGGATTTAAACCCATGTTTTTGGGTGATGGTGGAGGACAGGACTGGATTTAAATCCGTGTTTGTAGATGGTGAAGGACAGGACTGGATTTAAACCTGTGTTTGGAGATGATGGTGGAGGACAGGACTGTATTTAAACCTGTGTTTGTAGATGGTGAAGGACAGGACTGGATTTAAACCTGTGTTTGGAGGTGATGGTGGAGGACAGGACTGGATTTAAACCCATGTTTTTGGGTGATGGTGGAGGACAGGACTGGATTTAAATCCGTGTTTGTAGATGGTGAAGGACAGGACTGGATTTAAACCTGTGTTTGGAGATGATGGTGGAGGACAGGACTGTATTTAAACCTGTGTTTGTAGATGGTGAAGGACAGGACTGGATTTAAACCTGTGTATGTAGATGGTGAAGGATAGGACTGGATTTAAACCTGTTTGTAGATGGTGAAGGACAGGACTGGATTTAAACCTGTGTTTGTAGATGGTGAAGGACGGGACTGGACTTGAAGCTGTGTTTGTGGGTGGTGCTGGAGGACAGGACTGGATTTACGGGTTCCTTCCTGCAGAACCAGCTGCTGGTGGCAGGCTCTGCCGTGCCTCAGCACTGAGCCATCGGTTGTTTGGTTGTCTCTGGAGATCAAACCCACACCAGAGGAGCACCAGCGTGTTCCTCTGGGCCAGGCCCAAACCAAGTGGTAGGTAAGGCTTTCACTGCAGCCCTTGGCAGCTGGGCCTCCACCATGGCAGTGCCACGTTCTGCTGGAGAATCCATGGGAAGCCATGGAGGATGGGGCTCTCTCCCTGTCCAGAGGAGCCAGCTCAGGCTCTGCTTCTCGGTCACCAGAGGATCCTGGTTATTTGGCAGAGCTCAGGCTGTTGACTGACACGGCTTTCCAAAAAGTTTTATTTGGCTTTCACCAACTGCCTGCCTTTGTTTCAAGCGGCTTCTGCCAGTTTATTTGTGTTTGATTTTGGCGAAGAAAAGAGCTTGCAGCTGTGAGAAATTATGATTGTTTTCTTTTCCCAGTTTTTCTTGCTGTTGGGATCAGAAAAACCCAAAAATTTAGGGTGAGATCTGAACCACGTGATTTCTTTATCATCTTTACAGGTGATATTTAGGGCTTAGCTCCTCTTCTTAAAGTAAGGTAGGCAATATAAGGATTCTGTAAAGCCTGAGAATATAAAAGTAATTGCAAGCAAACCAAAGTATATCCTGGGGGAGAGTTCACTCCTCCAGATGTGACTCTGCAGTTTAAAGAGACAAGTTTAGATGCAAGTATCAGATCCCTGCTCAGTCAGAGGGCAGACTTGGAAACCTCAGCTGACCTACTTCAGATTTCTCTTTCAGGATAAGATAAAATGCATTCTTGGAGTTAATTGTCTGGCTTGGCAGTGAGAGGAGGACAGTCTCTTGCTTAAAGGCAAACATCTGTATTTAGCCAGATGTGTGGGAAAGCAGCAACGGGCAGGTGTTGTCAGGGTCCTCTCTCAGCTCTGACTGGAAAACCTGCTTTGAACACAACTGGTGTTGTAGCACCCCTTTGACCTGAGGCCGAGGTGAGCCCAGGGCAGTGCAAACTCCTTCTGCAGGTGTTCCCACCCATCCTGCTCCTTCCTGGGACAAGAGGAGTGGCCGTGCCTGCCCCGTTGCTTTTCAGAGCCTAAAAATAGACCATTTTCAAGTTTTATCACTGGGATCCTGTTTCCCTAAAGGTCAATTTAAACACCAATCCCCGTATTCTTCTCTCTTCCATGCACTCGCAGCCCCCCTGGCTGCCCTTTGGGCCTGGAGCACGTGAAGTCCTCAGGGATGAGGCTCCAGCAAGGCACAGCAGTCCCTGCAGGGACCTGGTGGCTGAGCTGACCCTCTGCCTGCTCCAGGAAGCTCCAGCCCTAGGGACCTGGTGAGCAGAGCAGAAAAGAAGCCAAAAACCAATCCATAAGGCAGACTTCAAAGAGGGACTTGAGTGTGGTGCCTCATTTTACTTCAGACAAGTCAATTAACTAGTCCCAGTTCCTTCCTCTGGATAACAGGGATAAATGTCTTTACAGCTCCCCGTGAAGACAGGGGTTCTCTGGTGATTAGTCAACAATAAAAGGTAATTGCTGGGGGTGTTTATCCCAACAGATGGGCAATAAAGAACTGCATTGCCCACTCCAATTAAACGTTATGTCTCAGTGGCAGCAAACATTTCTCATCTGCAGCCACACGCACACACTGGGAAATGCAGACAGGTAGGAACATGCCAGTGGATGCACACTGTGCTGCTGAGAAGGAGCTGCCTAAATTAAAAGCTTCAAAATACAATTGGCTTCAAATAGCACTGTCAGAATTTACCTTGTGGTTCCTTTCTGGGGCTGGTCTGCTTTCTGCCCTCCATCGTAATGGAGATGTATTTAATGCATTTAATTTATTTAATGCATTTAATGAGGTGGTAAAGTGTGAGAAAGCAGCTGTGAGGCCGCTGGTGCAGAGCAGTGGGGACCAGCTCACTGGAGTGTGCAGGGGACCAGTGAAGGCATCTTGTCCTCGAGTGTCACATGTGGAGGCACAGCTGGGACTGTCCGAGGCCTCTGGAGAGGCTGGGGAGTGTCCAGGGAAGGGAATGGAGCTGGGAAAGGCTGAGGAGCTGGGGGGGCTCAGCCTGGAGAAAAGGAGGCTCAGGGGGGACCTTGTGGCTCTGCAAGTCCCTGCCAGGAGGGGGGAGCCGGGGGGGTCGGGCTCTGCTCCCAGGGAACAGGGACAGGAGCAGAGGGAACGGGCTCAGGTGGGACAGGGCAGGTTTAGATTGAATTCTAGGAAAAAATTCTTCACAGAAAGGGCTGTCCAGCCCTGGCACAGCTGCCCAGGGCAGGGCTGAGTCCCCATCCGTGGGGGGGATTGAGAAGCCGTGTGGATGTGGCACTTGGGGACATGGTCAGTGTGGCCTTGGCAGTGCTGGGGGATGGTTGGACTCGATGACCCTAAAGGTCTTTTCTGTTTGAATGGTTCTGTCATTCTTCCTTGGATTGTCCATTTTTTACCACTTTTCTAAACTTAAAAGGTTTTTTCTTTGCACGCTGGACAGGCGTAGCCCAAGAACTCTCCATGGGATTTTTTTGGGTAGGAAAGCTCCATGTTGTTCACTTCCCATTGAGCATGTCTCTTGTGCACCTTTGTGGCTAAATATGAATTTATTTATTTTTTGCCTTACTGTTTATTGGGGTGTTAATTAACCTGAATGCTTTCAGTTTTTCCATGATAGCCCCTCCTTGCTCCATCTACCACTGTTAGAACATTTGCCTTCAGTTTCTGACCTGCTTTAGCACTGGAGAACAGGGGTACAGCTTTCTTTTCCAGACATGCTGCCATTTGCTGCATGAGAAGAATGAAGCCAAGTGTCTGAGAAAGCAAATCTTGAACATACAGTAGGTTTAGTAAGACTGGGCTGAAATGCAACCTTGACTAACTCTCCCTCATTAGTTTCCCAGCAAAGAGGTTTCAGTTGGAGGTGTGTGTGTGATTTCCAAAGCTCTGGGTGACATTGGTGTCCCTACTGTAGAGCTCATTTTGTCCTGTAAGTCAGTCTTAGATGGCTGTGGCTTTCCATGGCAGCTCTTTGGTGAGGCAACATCTGTGTAGACATGATCTCCCAAGCAGCAAAAAACAATCCATTGATGGGCAGGAGCAGTTTCCCCCCCAGTTGGCCCAGGATGCTCTGGTGGGCACTGGGGTGGACAGGGGAAGCTGAAGTCGCCCCTACATGGAGAGCTGCAGTCTGTTATGAGATGCGTGTGCTGGTGTGCAGGGGGTAGCAGAAATCATAATGTACCTGCAGAGGAGGAGCTGATGCTCTGTTTGGACCAGCACTTGGAGTTTTCCACAGCTGGCAGCACAGCCAGTCTAGTGGGTGGGTTGCTGACTATAGCAGGGCTTCACACTGTGCAGAGGGGCCAGCTGGAGTGCCCTTGAGTCCTCAGTGGAGGAACACCAAGTGCAGGTACCTGGTAGTGCCAATTTTCCCAGTTGCAGGTACTGGGAGAAAGGAAGGAGAGAGAAAAACTGAAGCCGAGCTCTGTTTCTTCCTCGTGCTGAGTTTCACTCAGGCAGGTGGCAGGTTTTGCAGGACCTGGGCTCTGCCTGGAGGACAGAGGTGCCACCCAGGAGCTGCTCAGTGCTGGCGGTGGACGGTTCTGCGTGTTGGTTCGGCAGTGGTGTTGGCAGGACTGTGCTGCTGCTCCAGGAGCCCGGGCAGGTTGGGAGAGGACAGGAGAAACTTGGCCCCTTTTGTTTGGTAGCTGTAAAACTTGTAAGACAAGTCTTTCGCTGAGTTGAATTAACCCAAAGCCCTGAGGGTAAAACCAGTGGTGATCTGTGTTTGGGTCTAAAGCCCCATGGAAATCTTTCGTGTAGCACCAGAGATGTTTTTTGTGACTTAAAGCACCACACAGTTGCACTCAGCAGGTCCTTCCCTGCTACAGCAGCTGCTGTTTTACAGAGGTTTGTGCACTTCAGATCTCGGCTTTTCACTGTGTGGCACCAACACTGTGTATTTAGTTAGTTGGGACACTATTTATAGCCCTGAGGCTGTTTCTGTGTCTCCTGGCCGTGCCTCTTCCTACCAGCATTCCAAGCAGTGTTCCAATGAGGACTCCCAGCATCACTTAATAAAAGAGAAGCAGAGAGCACAGGGAGGGGTGAGAGACTTTGAAAATCAAATTGTCTTGCTGTCCAAATCCCAAGTTTCTTATGGAATGGAGTGGCTTTCAACTGTTATAGAAGCAGTGCTTGGCTAGGGGATGTTTTTGGTGGTGGTTTGTTCTGAACAGGACCAAAATAACTGGTAAAGTTTTATTTGCTTTTATTTGGGCCTTGTTTTAAATGGTGAGCCCTTAAGAGTGAATTTTAAAAATATCTTCTCACCACATTAAAAATAAAAGAAAAAGAAAGAGAAAAAGGCAAACCATGAAAAAACACTTACCAAAGTGCAAAGCCACCACAGGAAGCACACGACTACCAGAAGCCTTCTGGGGGATTCAAGAGCCCTGCCATGTGCAGAGTAGATGATGACCACGTAGCTAGAAGCTCTTTGAGACCTTCTGAAGTGATCTAAATGGCAACAGCCTGGTGACACTTCTTTTTAAAGCAGGTCTAATGCAAAGAGGTGCCGCTATTTCAGGTTGCCCTCCTGGGGGCTGCTGTGGTCAGCTCGAGGTTGCCCTTGGCCCTCAGTGACTCGTGCCCTGGGGGAGGTGCTGAGGTGCCAGCACAGCTTCTGGACAGCTCAGCCCCAGAGCAGGATGGTGCTGGGCAAGTCCCTTCTCTGGGGCAAAGAGATTTGGATGTAGCAAAACCTGCCCTGTTGTTTGTTCCTTCCCTCAGGCCTCCGTGAGCGTGGTGGCCAATGGCATGGCAAGGGCTTGGAACTGGGTGATTTCAGGGTCCCTTCCAACCCAGCCCAGTCTGCGGTTCTGTGGTGGGGATGGTGGAGTTGATGAGATGGGGCTTTGTTTGCAGCCTCTCTTTGCTGCCACCACTGTAGGGTGCAGCCAGTGCTGCCCAGCTCTACCGAGGAGGAGGAGGAAAGGGTGGGGAGATCTGGGGCAAGAGGCTCCATTTGACACTGCAGTTTGAAAGTGAAGAAGGTTCAGAACATCTGTGGCTGCTCTCAAGGAAGTGGCTACAGGGCCACCCGGGGGGAGGTGGCCGTGTGTGGCTGTGAGCTGTGAGCTCTGGTGCAGGGGCTGTGGGGAGCAGCTCTGTGCTCACCACCGAGGCCAGCCCCTCGGCATGTTTAACACACCCTCAACCTAGAAGGCCAAAGCCCCTGAGAAGTTCTGCTCAGCTGGTGTTTGGAGGAGCTGGTTTCCAGCTCTGCCCCCGGTGCTGGAGGCTGCAGGGTGGCATGTGGGACACCCAGGCTAGTTACCCCTGCTGACTCCCTGGGTAAGTGAGCAACTCATGTAATTCCTCCTCCAGTCCTTTGCAGAAGAGACATGTTCCTAATGTTTTTGTGTCATCTCACCAGGCTTGGCTTTGCTGGCCACCAGCTGGTTGCTTGTTTTGGTTTGTTTCTTACTGAAGGTCTGAGACAGGGCCGGAAATCCGGATGCTGTCGTAGCAAATCTGTGCTTGCTTTTTCCTTAAAAGCGGGCAAAATGTAGGATCCCCTTGTTGAGGAGCTCCAGTGGGTCATGGGGGTGCTCAGTGTGCCTGCTCTGCAGGAAGGGGTGCAAACAGCCCCGCTCAGTGATTTCCCAGCAGAGCAGAGTGTGGAGCAGGTCGGCGGTGGGATGGCACCTTCTCCACATGCACAGCCTGGGGAGCAAATGGAGTCAGTTGAGTCGATAAGGTGGAGGTGGGATGGACCATGGCTTATAAAACTTGGTTTCTGAGGAGGATGTGGAGCTCCAAGAGCCTGTAGGTGTACAAGTCCCCAGACATTGGGTTTTTCATCAAACATTTCAGCATGGTGGCGTCTCTGGGATTTTAAGGCTTGGGAGAGCAGGATGAATTGACCTCTTTTGCTCCAGGCTGGTTAAAGAGGGGAGCTGTTCTGCAGTTACAGACCTTCGTCTGGGAGGTGTGAATGATCAAACTGCTCCACCTCCCTCCTGGTGGCCTTTCCTCTTAGGAACTCCCCAAGTGTTCAGGAAACAAAGGGACCGTGATTTACGAGGTGGTTTTGTGGAGGAGGAGGTTGGGCGGGTGCTCAAACCATGTGGAAGTGCTGTCACAGCGTTGGACAGTGAGTCCCCCTCGTGCCCCTAAACCCCAGCACTGTCCTGGCCGCTCCGGATCTCCCCTGGGCAGAGGATGTTGCATGTGTTGGAGTGGCTTTTCTTCCGTTCCATGCTCTTTGCTGCTCCTGCCTTTCTGAGGGATCTGTACAGTGTGATTTCCTCCCTGGGCTTCGGCACGTCCTCACAGACCTGAGTGCCATGCTCAGCTCTGGAGTTGGAGGAGTCACCAAGAGCTCGCAGAGCTGATGTGTGATCCCACAGGCACTCTCCATGTGCTCCAGTGAGGATCATGATACTCATTTCACAGAATTTTGAGCTTTCACCTGGAACACAAAGGCCTTTTGTGTAGTCCTGCCACATCCTCTGGGAGCCTGGTGAGCATCGCTTTGGGGAAGCCCAGAAGGAACACGCTTTGCACACCCTTAACGCTTCCTCCTGCAAGAAGACGTGGGTTTGGAGGTCTTTGCCACGATCTTCCTGAAAGTTTTTCCACACCTAGCTCAGGCTGAACACCAGGAAACCCCTAAACTCAGCGTGGTGCCACCGGGAAGGGGCCGCGCTTCCCGAGGATCTGCCTCACTGCTGGGAAGGTGACATGGCTCTCTGCCAGAGGACTTCCATCCCTTCTGGGAGCTGCAGACTGCTCCTTGCGTGCAGCACGGGCACGGAGGAGAACATAAAGGAAGGAAAAGGATCGTTAATGCGGTGTCCAGGCAGGAATAAAAACAAATTGTCCATGTAAATCACTTTAAAACTGGAATCTCCCTTCAGTCCCGTCAGCATCGCTCTTAGTAATAAAGGTCTGTTTTTTGGATAGCTGGCTTGTGAGGAAGAACTAATTACCTACAAATCATGTCATTGTTGGAAGGTTTCCACCACGGCTTGAGGCTTGATGATGCCTTTGCCTCCGAGGGAATTGAGGCTGTTTTAGCTAGGAGTAGTTAGAGGTGACTGTACGAGGTTGTGAGCGGCTCAAGAATTGTATTGTTTAAAGTTGGTATTACACCAGAAGCGGTGGGTAGGTATAAAAGAATTAAGTAGACATTTGTAGCTTAGAAGCAAGCTATAAAAATCTAGTTGATGTGCTCATTGCAGCGGGCTGGGCTGGGTGACCTTTAAAGGTCCCTTCCAACCCAAACCATTCTACGAGCCTGTAAAAAAATTGCTGGGCATGGATTGGGTTTCTCTGGTGAGCAGAGGAAAACGGGCTGGAAAGGTCAGGTGAGAGAGGGAAACGTGATTCTGTGTTTGTGCGAAGGGGGCCCGCTAACACCCGGCCTTCGGAGAGGGCTCCAAGCGCTCTTCCCACGCGGCTGGCACGTCAGGAAGTTCAGAGGAGGAGCTGGAAGCGCTCGGGAAGGGCAGAGCACAGCAGCAGGGTGGGCTCTCGCGGTGCAGCGTGCACAGGGTGGGCCTGGAAGGCGTCAGGGCTGCTCCAGAGCACTCGGAAAACACCCCCTCTGCTTCTCGGGGCTAAAAACGGCAATAGAGACCATCTGTTCGTGCGGGGAGGGCGGCTGAGGCGCCCGGCCCTGGGCACCCTGCTCTTCACTCCTGAAGAGCTTTGCAGCACATCAGCTGCTTTTGATGAGAATTTCCACTCTCTGCCCTCTCAGCCCCGTTTTAAAACGGAGTTTTACGGCAGAGATCAGTCATATCACAGGATGAATTGTGCAGAAAAACCCGAGGGGAATGAGTAATTCTGGGGCAGAGGTGAACAGTGTGTGGTGAGATCACCCTGAAGAAAATAAATACGATAATAAAAATAAACAGCTCGCCCATTTGGTGTTAGTCCTGTGGAAAGCAAATAGCTTGTGATCATATATGTAAATTTTCCATGAGTCTTCAGTAGGTTGTGCTGGGTTAGATGCACGTCCTCTGCTGGAAAGGCCGTGGCGAGTTTCTTGAGCAGGATGTTGAAAAATAATATTTGAGAGCTGTTGGTGTGACATGAAGTATGAATAGTACAAAAATGACGTGCCCTCCTTGCCTGAGGGAGGCAATCACAAACATCCCCAGGCTGTGTCCCTGTCACAGAACCAGAAACTGAATGGGCTGAGAGGGCAGCAAAGAGGAAGAACTTGCAAATGGTGCTTCAAAACCAGTTCTGCGTTGGTTGGATTTCATCTGAGGGTTTCCTCTACTCATATTTTTGGGACTTTCCCCCCTGAAATGGGCCTTCCATCTTTGCCTTTTGCTTCCATGGTCTTTGTGTCTGGTGGGAGTGTGTGTGTGGGGGGGTGTCAGGTCTTGTTGTCCTGGCAGAACTCCCCAAAATAAGCAGGAAGCAAAACTTGCGTTTGTAATCCGAGCAGGTCTCAGCTGGGGGGTTCTTCTCAAACCCTGTAGGGGTGTTGTATTTTTAATTTGCCCCATGGAGGGAGAGCAAAGGGTGCTGGATCAGTGGGTTTGAGTGGTCTGCTCCTGGCAGGCTCTGCTTGCATCTGCCCCATGTCACTGCCCTCCCTTGGGGAATTGTGGAGAAATCTGAGCGGGGGAAAATCCCAGCAAATCCTCCTGCGTGCTCAGGTTTGTGCAGCCCTGCTGGAGCTCAGATCCCTGACGTGGTGCGGTGTCTCCAGCCGGTGGCTTTGTCCTGTTCCTCAGCAGAGCCCAGCTCTTCCTGCCTTTTGGGGTTTTGTGGAGATGTGCAGCTGCACTGGGGGCTTGGGAGCCAAGGCTTTGCCGGGCTCCTCCTTCCAAGCAGCAGCTCAGCTCCTTCCTCCTGCTGCAGGGAGGACTTGCAGGTGACCTGTGTCAGAAGGATTTCACATCTCCACCCGCTTTTTCTCAGTTTCTGAGCCGTGCAAGAGTTTAAAGGGGTTATTTAACAGTGGTGTACATTTGTTTTATTCCTTAAAAATGCTGGAGCTGCTGGGCTTCAACCACTCTGCTTTTACTAAGGACATCTTGGCCGTGGCAAGTCAGGGGCGGGAACTGGATTTTTACCAGATATTATTCTCTGCCAAATATTTCATTAGGTCTTAATAGTTTAATAACCAAACTGATTTTGAGCCACCTGCCTTATGACCTTCCTCTCCCTATTCTGCAACTTTTCATCTTTGGTACCAAAAGTTTGTGAGGGCTTTGCCTGTGTGTGAGAAAAAGTACTTTCTGTGGGCTCCAGATCTGCTCATGCAGAGGAATCAGATGTGAGTTCTGGCACTTGTGGGGGGCTGGCTTTGCCTTTGTGTCCCAAACCACTGATTTTGTGGTTGGAACCCTTGCTGGAGGATGAACCATCATCCCCATCTGCTGGTGGTGCCCCAGGTGGGGATCTGCTCATCCAGGCTCTCTCCGTCACTTCTATTAAGATTAAACAGTTTTGTGATTCAGAAAATTCTCGGCCACTTAAAAAATCTATTTACAGGTTCTCCAAGCTTATACTGAACTGACCAGTGGAGTAATTATGACTGATGTGCCTGTGAATATACTGGGCAGAAGGTCTAAACCCTGTGAACTTCCAAACTTCCCCATCTCAGCAAAAGCCTTTTCAGTGGTGGCAGTGGGGAATGAGTTAAGATCCAAGTGCTGTAGGAGACACCTGCCCTAAAGCTGTAACCAGTGGAACAATGGCCATGCTAATCCAGTTTTGGAGAATTAAGTCTAGAACAAACATGGCTTTACCATTTTATGGCTGTTTTTCTGGCTGAATTAAGTATGTTTTCCATAGGAAAAGCAGTGGCAATTGGTTTTCTCTCTGTGTAACATCCCTGCCTGTTGGATGGTGCAGCAGGGTGTGGGGGATGCTGAGGCAGAGCAGGGCCTTGCCTGGGTCAGGAGGCTTTTTGGGGAGGTGAAGATGCGTTTTAAAATCACGAATTCCTCACACTGAGCTCGGGAATATCTGGAAAACTCGCTAGTAAATAGTAAGTCAGAGACTGGATGTTGCTTTGTTTGGTTCATCCCACAAAGTGTTTTGTAAATGGAAGGATTTTTTTAGGATTCTGGGAATTGCTGTAATTAAAAACAAGAGTAGGAGCCATTAACCAAAGCAAAGAGGGCTCTGCTGAAAAGCAGCAACTTTGATTTATGAATCTGCAGGAAGGCACTGCTTTTATATTCCCCCTCGCATTTTAAAACATCTGGCCAATCTTTTTACTATTGTGCCCACACAGCCATTAAAATACATTGAGCTTCAGTTGTAAGATGTCATTTAAAAGGGGGTGCCTTCAATTAGATTGAAGTTAATATCTTTAACCTTTTGCGTTTAAATTTTATGGTGCTGTGCAGAAATAATGACTGGCTTGTGTGCATGTTCCAGTAATCACGCTCTCAATTATTCCTTCCCCATATTATTGCCGGGGGATGTGTCTGCAAGCTCAAATTTAGCCTTCGAGTGGCAAGGCTGGAAGGAACAGGCACTCTGATTGTGAGCGTGTGCTGTGCTGTTAAATGTTATTTTTTTCTGTGACAGGTTCACGTTTTCTGGGCGCTTCCCAAGCACAAGGGAAGCTTTTGTGGCGGTGTCAGACTTCCTGCAGGCTGAGCCTCAGGCTTTTAGAGCAATATTTGTTAAAGTCTGCTCATCAGGTTAAAGGCTTCCCACTGCTGGGGCCAACCCAATACACGTTTGGTTTGAGTACATTGTGGCAGAGATGGGGGAGAAGGGGAAAAGGGGGATGGAGACCAGAAACGGGGGAATATTTCAGCCCCAGGTGAGGGATGGACAACATTTCCCAAACCAGCAGCACAGCCAGACTTAGCTTAAAACTTTACTGAGGTGATAGTCTGGAAGGGGAAGAAACAAGAGACTGGGCAGGAGTTGGAATTGGAAATACCCAGTTAAAAATGTGGAGGATGGAGCGACTTCAGAAGCCAAAGGGGAGAACGTTCCTGCGGTGTCCCAGCTGAGGGTTGCCATGAGGGTGCCCCCAGACTGAAAATATGGGGAAAAATCCAGTGGATAACCAAGGCTTTTCCACGTGTTTGAGTTTGTGACTCAGCCCGTGCCCCCAGAAGAGCTCCGTATGTTCTTGCTGTGAGCAGATCTCAGTCACAGCCAGGGAAAGATCCGTGGGGTTGCAAGGGGCATTTTACCAGCCTGACCGGTTAATTTGTGCCTCAAACTGGACCGAGCGCTCCCTGACAAGTTTTATTTCCTTTTTCCCCAGTCAGAGCCCAGGTGCTGCCGAAGAGGTGCAGACAATCCGTTTCGGCTGCGTGGAGGATCCCCCGGTCACATAAATGCAGGTGTGTTGGCTTTGAGGTGTGGGGATTTCCTTGTTTTCCAGGGGGAGGGTGACTTTCATGAGCTTTAGAACTGATGGGTTGGGCTTTTGTTGTTAATTGAGCTGAAGCTTAATAAAACAAGGCACAGAGACCCCAAATAACCCAGAGTGTGTGTTCATCTGTCTCCTTCCTGCTCTTTCTATTCAAGCACTGGGTATAAAATGCAAGATACATTTTCTTTTGAGTCACAAGTGTCTTGTTACGTGTTCTTGGCAGTCTGAAAGCTCTTGCATTAAACCTCCTTTCCTTCTGGAGTGAGAAGGAGTACTACAAAATAAGTTGCCACTAAAGCTCGTTTCACTGTGACTCATTAAGGCTCAGGAGTTTAAAACACAGAGGGTGAGAGGGGAAAACCAATCAGAAATATTTAGCTGTTAAGGGGGCTGTAAAAATAGAAGCCTGACTTTTTTAAAAAGGAAACATAAATCGAACTGTTTATATTACCCAGTCTCAAGTGTTGTTTTTCAGCCAGTTGGGTGCTCAAGGATGTGAAAGTTATTCTGCTTTGCAGGGAGAAGAGAAACCTTCTAAACCAGTTGTGGAACCACCAGAAGGGAAGGGAACTATTGGGAGCAGAGTTCCCAGAAGCAGAATAATCATGGACATTTCTTTTTTTTCCCCCGCTTTTCATCTCATTGGCTTTGAATGATCAGGTGCCCAAGGTGAAGACTTTGAGAAATGTGGTGCCTGGCCCAGCCCAGTGAGAGGTGGCCTCGTTAGGGATGGATGTGTGTTCTGATAAACATTCCCACTGCCCTTCACACTTTCCTTGCCTGTTTCCCCCCCTCTTTCAGTATCTAAACGTGAAAGAAGATTGCAAAGCCATGGCTTTCTGTGCAAAGATGAGGAGCACCAAGAAGAGCGAAGTGAGCCTGGAAGTTCAGCACCAGGGCTTAGAAATCCTCTTCTACCTGCAAGACAAAGAGCCCCTGAGTTACACCAGTGGCCAGTTCACCTCGGAGGAGCTGTGCATTGAAGCTGCCCAGAGGTGTTGTGAGTATTGGGTTGGGTTTGATCCCATAGCAAAGCTGATGCATCCCCTGCACGTGAGAAATATGCATTTGTTGTGGTCTGGCATGAGAATTTTTGCCAAGGGTCTGTTTGGGCAGTTCTTAAACAGGATCTGCCCTGTGTTATGTCACTCTGGTCTGTGACTCAGCAAAATGCTCAAAAATGTGTGTCATTCTACAGGAAATAGTGGATTTAATCTGAGTTTGATCGCTGGTGTGCTTTTGTATTTACAATGCTGAGGTTGTTTCCTGCCCTGATGCCACTTTTGTGTCCCCGTGGAACACAAATGTTGTTCAGCTGATGTGGGAGTGGGGAATGTGGCTGAGTAAACAGGAGAAAACTGGGCAGGAGTTCTCCTGCAGCTCTGAAATGTTTCCTTTTCCCAACTCTCCTGGATTCTTGGAACATCCATTTGCTACCCTTCCCCTGGAAAGGTGGAGATGAGGGGAATCTGCAGGACAAACCTCATCTAATAAGTACTAATGTTATTTTTTAATAGTTTTAATGGAAGTGAGGGGTGTTTAACACCCACCTCTCTGTCAGCTTGCAGGAGTCCATGCACTGTGCAGCTGCTCCCAGTAATTTCTGCTGGAAGTTTAAAACCTTTGGAGAAAGCCCTTAAAATGAGCTTTCCTTAAGGGAATTCTCCGTGCCTTCTCTTGTTTCTCACTAATTCCAGCTCACCCAGAAGTGCCAATCCTTGCCCACCTGAGCAGGGCTGTGCTGCTGGTCCCTGCTGAGATCCCAGCAGGAATGTTACCCTGCTCGGGACCCGCACAAGGCAGTGTTGGCCCAACCCACTCTGAAATTAGGCTCAGGTTTCATTTCCTTGGCTTCTCCTCTTCCCTGCTCTCCCCAGTCCACAGTGGGAATAGTTTCACTGGCTGCTGCAGGAGGCTGGAGCAAGGAATTGAACTGGAGCCCGCCAGTGTTGCTGTGCTGCCCTGGGGTGATGTAAATGCAAAGGTCAAAGCAGGGCAGGCTGGGCAGACAGTCCAGGGCTGTTCTTTGTGGAAACCCCTCTGCTCAGTGAGCAAAGAGTGAGAAAATTCACATCCTGCTTTGTTGCTAAAACCTCTTCCAACTATGGGGCAAAATCTATTAACAGAATGAAACTGGAAACAAAGCTGGGGGATTGCTGAGTAGTTTGGCTAAAATACCCCTTTCTGTGATGCGGAAAAAGTCGATTTTAGGTCATTTCCTCTCAAGTTCAGGGCAAAAATCAGGATGTCAGAATCAGTTTAATACTGGAAGGAGCTGTTTAATGCACGGTAAAACTGGTGGGCTGAACCAAGGCACAGGTTGTCCTTCACCTTCCCGTTCTCACATTGCTTTTAAACTGGCGGCAGCCTCAGTCTGTGCTTTGCTGGGTCAGGGATTTGCTCCGTGCCTTGGAATTCCGGGCCGTGCCCTCACTGTGTGTTTCCCTGTGCCAGCCGTGTCTCCTCTGTGCCACAACCTCTTTGCCCTGTATGATGAGAACAAAAGGCTCTGGTACGCACCGAACCAGGTCTTCAAAATCGAGGAGAAGACATCCTACCGGCTCCACTACCGCATGAGGTAAGGGGGATCCACCTGGAAATACCCTTCACATCCCCTCAGCTCCCGTTCCTGGACATCCCCAGGGAGCAGGGAAGCAGAACAGCTCGCGTGGCACAGCCTGGCTGAGGGATGAACTTGAAATGTCCCCTGATTTCTGTTCATCCCTGCTCTGCAGCCTGGAGAAGGGCCCAGGAGCTGGGAAGGCTCGGGGGTTTGTGTGTGCGGAGCTGGGAGTGAGCAGGGGCAAAGCTGCAGTGGAGACCTGGCCCGGAGACGGGAGTTATGGCAGAGCTCTCGTGGGGCAGCTGGGCGCTCCAGGGGACACGGCAGTTTGGCCATTAGTCACTTAGGTTACTGTTATTCAGTATTATTGTTGCTTATGCATCGTTCATATTATATTTTATACACTGATATGTTTATATATTATTATTTTAATCTTGCAGATTATTTTATATTGGGTATTATATATATTGATTGTTATTGATTTTTTATTATTATTGATTTGCTAGGATTACTTGAAAGGAAAAAGCACCAGGCTGTTGCTTTTGGAATTCTCCGGGCCTGGAAGGGGATCCGAGTGACCCCTCTGTGGGCTGGAGAAACACTGGGAGTCAGGGACCACCGTAACCAGTATTCCCAGGATCTTTAGCTGAGATCAGGTGGCACTTCAGGTGCCATTCCAGCACGTGGATTATTGGGATTTCTGGATCCACTGGGGGATGAAGGCAGGAATGCTGACCACTGATGGGCACTCATATATTCTTAATTAAAGACAGTTGTACTCTTAATTAAAGGAGGTAGGGTTTTCCTCCTCTTAGGATCTGATGGGAGTGTAATTCTGCACATTATACTTATTTTTTATATTTTTTTTACTCTGGCTTTTTTGTCTTGCATCAATACGAGTTTTTTATGTGTGCGTTGTAGGAGAAAAATACATAAACCAAACTCTGCCTACAGGAATAATTAATTTAGAAACTTCACCCCTTTCCCTAAAGCAAGTCCACAGATGATTTTTGTCAATAATGCCATTCCCCTGTGCCTTCAGGTGCAGCCCTCCCAGGCAGGGGCAGTGTGGGATCCAGGGAGGGCTTGGCCAGCGTGCCCTTCGGGCTGGGCTGCTCCCTGCCCTCTGTGCCAGGCTGGAATTGGCACTGCTGGGTGAGCTGCTCCCAGGGACAGTTCCTGCCAGCCAGCAGAGAGCTTGGCTTCTCCAGTGGCCACAGTCCCAGCCCTTTTGGACCCTGCTGGCCCTCCCAGAGCACCGGGGGCCCTTTGGGATCAGTCCCATTCAGAACAGACCGAGTAATAAACAATATTGACTCTAACACGAACCTGCAGGGGCTTCCCTGAGGCTGAAACTTGTTGTGCTCCGTGAAAAAGGTGGTGTTTTGGGAGTGTGGCTGTGGGGATTTAATCCCCTGGGTGGGAACGGGATGCACTTGTGATTTCAGTTCTGTACAAAGCAGTGTCTGCTGAGCTTGGTGTTTGTGTCTCAGCCTTGGGTGAGAGATGGGAGCAGGTAACACAGCTCCCTTACAACTGCTTCAGCAGCTCCCTCTGATAAACCTCCCTTGGCTGCTCAGAACCCAGAGATGCTTTAAAGGAGTGAGAATTAATAACTCCAATTCTTCTGTTATTTCCTGGCAATAATTATAGGCACGTGGGCAAAACTGATCTCTGCCAAGCTTTAATATCTTGAATGTTTTTGCTGTGCCGTTTTATCATTTTCTGGCAAATTCTCTGTTGTGCCATTCTGTAGGAGGAAGCTCTGGAAAATGCCCTGGATTTTAGAGTTAAAACCTCTGGTGGTTTGGGTTTTTTAAGCTTTAGGGTTGGGATTTGGAGTTTGGCAGGGACATCTTTTCTGTCCCTTGTCTTCCGTGCATGAAAACTGACAAACTTTGGGCCAAAAAAATGTATCTGAAATCATTTTGTGTGCACTTAAGAAAGAGTTAAGCACCGAAATCTGCCCAGGGGTAAATGTTCTCCTCCTTTTCTCCTTTATTGTGTGCCTTGGCTTGGGCAGCTGAACTGAGAGCAGGGCAGTGCTGCAAAACTGTGAGCAACAGGGTTGTGAAACTGCTCTCCAGATGAATCTTGTTTGTCCTGAGCTGTGCCAGGGGCGGAATTCCTCTGGGGAAAAAACCCCCTGGGCTTATTTAACGGTGCAGAGTGTTAAATGTATATAATAATCTGGAAACGAAATAATTTTTCTGTGGTCAAACCCATTTCTGGAATTTGATAGATTTGATTTAGTCTTGTCCTGTAAAAATTATAAATACTAAAGGAACGTATGTAACTAGTTTGAAGTGCTTTTAAGTGTTTGATTTTCTCCCGCTGCTGAAAGCTCATTGTTTTCTGATGGTGTGAACTTCCCATCCTCCTCCAGTCAGTGTCAGCTGCTGCTGCACTGTGGGTAATACTTCACAAGCATTTTCTCTTCACTAGAAACTTCGTAGCTTGCCTGTATTTTTTACACTTGCCTCAAGTTTTTTAAAAGATGGTCCAGAACATGAGAAACCACAGTATTTTGTAATATCCTGGATTAATCAGCACAGAGCCGGTGGAGGAAGAGTTTAACTGTTCCGTGGCTGGATTGTGCTTCGTGGGGTGGAGAAGGGATCCAGTTCTCCAGCATTTCCAGCACTCCTTCGCCAGCACAGTTTCCTTCCCAGCTCAATTCCAGGACCTGGGAACTGGAAAACTTGTGCTGCTGGAAGGGGCAGAGCAGCGGGCTGTCCCTGTCTCCCCGCAGATCCACGGGTCTCCTCCAGGAAGGGATCCTCCTTTATTTCAAAGCTTCTCTTTATTTGTGTGGCTCCCCAAACAATGGGGCTCCAAGTCAGCGTTTTTAAGTTGTGAGTGTTGTCTCAGGGCAGTTCCATAGGAAGAGGAGCGAATTCTCCTCTCACTTACAAACAATACCCACTACCTTGCCCGTAATTATTTTCAGGAAATAGCAAAAGCACTGGAGTTATTAATTGTCACTCATCTCGCACAGGACATATGGAACACAGTCATTTCCTGGAGGCAGAAGGGTTTGCTTTGCTCTGCTTTTTAGGCTTCAGCCAAAGGAGTTCTGAAGGATCTCACAGTCCTTGGAGCCCCTTTAGATGCTGGAAGGCCACAATTAGGTCACCCCAGAGCCTTCTCTTTTGAACAATCCAAGTTTCTCAGCCTTTCCTCACAGGAGGTGTGCTCCACTGCTATAATATAGCTCAAAATCTTTCTCTTGTGTCAAGGGAGAGCTTCCCCCAAAGACTTAGAGTTTGTTTTATTTCTGCCAGGTTCTACTTCACCAACTGGCACGGGACAAGCGAGAGCGAGCCCTCGGTGTGGAGACACTCCCCGAGGAAGGCCAAGGCCTACGAGAAGAAGTTGGCACCCGAAGGGACCCCCATTCTCGATGCCAGCTCCCTGGAGTACATCTTTGCCCAGGTGAGGGGGCACCTCGGGGGGCTCTGAGCTGCACTGTAAAGCCCTGGTTGCAAAGTGCCAGTGCTGATGCTTCCCTGGAGGGAGGAGGGTTTGCTACCTGAGCAACACTCTGTTGATGGGCAGGGTGTGTGAGGAAACTGTGTTTTCAGAGGTACTTCCTTCTAGTAGTAAGGATTTGGGGATATTTTTTAACTATTTTTCACCTTTTGTGAAGCATTGTCATGTAACTTTGATACTTAGAGGAGCGGCAGCATTAAATCTGGCAGTGCTGTGTCCTTTTAATGAGCCTTTTTCGTACTTTATGCTGTTAAAACATTGCCTGATGATGCCACTGTTTATGTGCAGTTTTACTTTCCTCCTCTTGTGCCTCCCAAATGATTTTGCAAACCAGAAACTGTCTGGTTTCCCCAAAAAATGGGAAGATTCAAGTTGGTGAAGGCTTGTGAATTGAATGCACTGAGAGAAACTCGTTTGCTGTTAATTCTGTGTGTAATTACTGCAGAAATGTCAGACTTTGAAATATGGTTTTATCCTCCAAAAAAAGGAACAACATGAAGCTGCTCCAGTGGATCCTTGTTGTTTAGTTGTGAAACCACAATGAAAGAAAATACCAGAGGAGCACTAAAGCAATAAGGCAACAGAAATGTCTCTGCTCTTTGGTAACCAAAGACTTTTCAGTGTCCCAGACAAAGCAGAGCACAGACTTTGCAGGCTTGGCTTTTACTGGGGCTTGGAGATGAGTCCACGAGGTCCATGGAGACCTTGGGTAGGGAAGGGCAGAGACACAAAGTAGTTATTGTGGACCAGAAAACAAGTGAGGCTGCTGGAAGGGGACAGAGGTGATTTTTTTCGTTAATTGCAAAAAAAAGGGCTTTTTGGTGGGCTGATGTATAAAAGCAGGAGGTGGGTTTGAGTTTTGGGTGACTCTTCTTGCTCAGGGAGAAGCTGCTCAGGAGACAGCTGTGCTCTTGTGGGCAGCCTCTGGCAGATCCCAGAGCTGGAAGGTTGTTTTCTGTGTTGCTCTGAAGGGCCAGTATGACTTGGTGAAAGGGCTGGCGCCCATCCGGGACCCGAAGAACGACCAGGAGGTTCACGAAATCGAAAACGAGTGTCTGGGCATGGCAGTCCTGGCAATCTCCCACTATGCCATCAACAAGAAGGTGAAGCTTCCAGAGCTCCCCAAGGACATCAGGTGAGCTGGGAGAAATGCTCTGTCACCGCTGGGCTCCCCTTCCAGGAGGGCTTTTCACTCCTGGCCGTGTTTTTCCTTCTAGTTACAAGCAGTATATTCCGGAGAGCTTGAACAGGACCATCAGACAGAGGAATTTCTTAACCAGGATTCGGATCAATAACGTTTTCAAGCATTTCCTTAAAGAGTTCAACAACAAAACCATTTGTGACAGCAGCGTGTCCCCACGGGACCTGAAGGTGAAATATTTATCCACCATGGAGACCCTGACCAAACATTACGGAGCAGAGATCTTCGAGACTTCGTTCCTGCTGATTTCTTCTGAGAATGAAATAAACAGATTTAATTGTGGAGACAATGAGAAGTATGAGGTCATGGTAACAGGGAACAATGGAATCCAGTGGAGGCTCAAGCCCAGTGTAAGTGCCCCCCTTGGGAACTGGGAATTAGGGGGTCCTTTGGGGGCACAGCGACTGTTAAAGATGATCCTCAGACGCTGCAGGTCAGAGTCATTGAAAGGGGTTATTCCATAGGGTTACAGGTTGGGAGAACCTCAGGAAGTTCCAGTCCAACCCCTGTTCAGGCTCAGCCTCGAGGTCAGACCTTTATCCATCCTGGACTTGAAAAATTCCAAGGATATGGACCCTGGGCAACCTCTGTGGGCAACCTGTTTCCCAGGGAAATTAAAGACTCTGCTTTATCTGCCACACCAGACACAGGGCAAAACATTCAAGGACCAAACAGCTTTATTGTATAGATTGGAATGCATTATGTGCTGTATTATATTCTATATATTATATTATAATTGCATAATTTGTAATGAATATTTGTTTTAGAGTAAAAAGTAATTTAAAAAATGGTTTCATTAATATGCTTTTATCCAAAATATATTTGCAGTCTGTACAGACAGAGAAAGAGAAGAAGAAAAAATCTGATGGCAAAACCAAAAAGGGCGAAGAAAAACACAAACTTCGGGAGTCGTGGAACAATTTTTCCTATTTTCCGGAAATCACCCACATTGTCATCAAGGAGTCCACAGTCAGCATCAACAAGCAGGACAACAAAAGGATGGTAAGAACCAGCCCCTCGCTGGGTGTCCCTTCCACGGGGAGCCATAGGGGTGCTTGGGCAGCAGGGAACATCCTTGAGGAACATCTTTTGTGTAAATAACAAAAGGATGGGAAGAGCCAACCCCTGGATGGGTTTCCCTTCATGGGGAGCCATAGGAGGGTTGTTTGGGTGCCAACATCCTTGAGGGACATATTTGGTGTAAATAACAAAAGGATGGGGAGAGCCAACCCCTGGATGGGTTTCCCTTCCAAAGGGATGGTTGGTTACCAACATCCTTGAGGAGCATCTTTGGTGTAAATAACGCTGGAATACGTTGCCCTCGACACTGGCGAGATGCCGAAGTGCTCCCTAGAAGTCAGTGAGGGCACTTGTTTCTCTGCACTGGCCCAAGAGTTGCCCTGTGGGGCGAGGTGAGAACCTGGGACGCCGGGGGCTGGAGGTTGGGGCGGGCAGGGCATGGAGCGACCGGCGCCGGCTCCGTCAGCGGGACGGCTGCCGGCGCCGTGCCGTGCCGGGGGTGCTGCAGGGGCTGCCCGGGCTCTGTGTCCCCAGGAGCTGGGGCTGTGCTCCCACGCCGAGGCGCTCTCCTTCGCGGCCCTGGTCGATGGTTACTTCAGGCTCACCGCAGACGCCCACCACTACCTGTGCACCGACGTGGCGCCGCCGCTCATCGAGCACAACATCAGGAACGGCTGCCACGGGCCCATCTGGTCAGTGACGGGCTCGGGCTGCTCTCTCCACACGGGTGGTGAGGGCTCTGATGCTGCTGCAGAGGCAATCCCGGGGGAAGCCTGGCCTTCGGGTGCTGCTGGTGACCAAAGGGTGCTGGGACAGGTTGGGCTGGCTGAGGAGTGTGTGGAAGTGGCACTGTTTCCCTCCGTGTGGATTTACTCCTGTGTGAACCCGGCGTTCCCTGGCCAAAGGCAGGCGTGGAGGTTTGGCTCCCCGGTGGCTGTGAACACGTGGGAATATTGTAGGGAAAGCTGCTGTGCATCACACTGCCCCTGGGAAGCAGGAACAAAGCCTTGGGGTTTTTAAACACCCAGGGGAATTATCTGCCCTTCTTCCCACCTTTGCCTTTTGTGTTTAAGATGCAAGGTGTAGAAAACCAGGAGTTTCCATGCACATTGTGTTGGGTGCAGAATTCCCCTTCATAAATCTTTCCTGCCGTGCTCTGTGCAGCTAAATATGAGCATGTGGAATTATTAAATTATGCTAATTAGCAATTAAATAACATTTTAATAATAATATATCTCTAAGTTGCTGTTACACATTTTTACTCCAAATGTTGGGTTGCTCTCGTGTGTTTACTAATAAGAGGTTGGAGTTGGTGATCTCAGAGGTCTTTCCAAGTGGGTTGATCCTGTGATTCTGTGGTGATGATGATGGTGGTGGTGCTGATTTGGGGTGCTCATTTGCTGGTGCTCTCCCTTCCAGCACGGAATACGCCGTCAACAAGCTGCGGCAGGAAGGGAACGAGGTGGGAACGTACGTGCTGAGATGGAGCTGCACAAACTTCAGCCACATCCTCATGACAGTGACGTGTTTGGAAAGCTCAGAGGTGGGTCAGCTGGGGCATTCCCAGCAGGAATCTGATCATAAGCTCCAGACCCCAGAACAGCTCCTTTTTCAGAGGAGCCTGGCATGGGAGGCAGGGATTAACTGCTCCCACGTGTGATTGCAAAGGTTTGGAGAGGCTTTTGTGGCTTTACAAACGTATTTGTTTCCTTTTCCCCTTCTCCCCACTAATCCCAGGTGATAAACAATTCAGGGCAGTACAAGAACTTCCAGATTGAGGTGAAGAAAGGCGGGTACTTCCTCCATGGCTCAAACAAGTCTTTTGCATCCTTAAAAGAGCTGATGGATCACCTGAAAGGGCAAATCCTGCGGACAGACAACATCAGCTTCACCCTGAAGAGGTGCTGCCAACCCAGACCAAGAGGTAGCCTGGCCTGTGGGAACTGTGTTGCTGCAAGAAAACAACCTCCGGGAACAGGAGGGATTCTTAGTGTGTTGAGCTCGTGCTGTACTCGTGTGTGAAGCTCTTTGGTCACCTAAAACATGATATTTAATGTTTCTTCCTTCTCTGGAGGAGGAGGAGCTTGGTCAAAAAACAAAGCAAGTGCCCTGAACTGGTTTTTAGGAGTTTCCTTTTGGTGTTACAAGCTCAGCACAGTAAAAAAATTATATTTGAAGTTTTTTTCCTTCTCTTTTGGGGAGGAATCTTGTCAAGAACCAAAACCAAGCGCCCTGGACAGGTTTGGGGAGGTTCCTTTCAGAGTCCCGAGCTCAGCACAGGATGCTCAGGGCTCGTGCTTCTCGGGGGATGTGTTTGTTCTTCCTTTGCTACCTGGAACCCCAGGGGGCACCCCGGGGCACCACGTGCTGCTCTCGTGGCAGAGGAGGGTCCCGAGTCTTGCTTTGGAGCTGTTTGCTCTTGCTGTGAGCTGGTGCTCACTCAGTTCGTCTTCCCGAAGCAGCTTTTGGTGTGCAGGGGGTGGCAGGGACAGCCTCGTGGCAGGAAATCATCTGTGAGGCCGCGTTTGGGGGCCGGGCCGGGCGGGCACTTGCTGAGCTCTCGATGCCAACACTTGCTGAAGCTGTTTTTGCTCTGAGCTGCGAGTGTCTCACAGCTGAGCTCTGTGTGAAAGAGGAAACACAGTGGTGTGATTGTGCTGATCAGATAATGGTTTCCTGTTCGAGTCGGGGGCCGGGGGAACTGAGCCACGATAATTACCTGATGTTCTGGGGCTTTGCAGGGACACTGAGCACATGCAGAACGTGGGGGATTGTCTGGAGCTGGGGGAGGTGGTACATCCTGACATTCACAGTTCAGCTGTTCGTTGGCATTGAGCACAGCAGGATTCACTGCTGTTCCCTGGTTTGTTTTCCCTTCTTTTTGGATCTGTTTCGTTGGTTATTCCCCAGGAAGTTTAGGGGAGGCAGAAACAGGTGCAGTGGATGGTTTCAGAGGGGCAGGGGATGGTCCAGCCCCAGCCCCAGGCTCTGCTCCCAGCAGTGGGGATGCTGGAGGAAAACATCCCCCAAATCCATCATCTCCTCACTAAGAATGCCTGCAAGGCAAAACTCCTGCATCTACCCAGTGGGGAGGAAGCACCAGCCTATGGGGTCTTTTCCTTCTGTTCACTTCCCATTGCCCACTTTAATTCCAGTGCTCTGGGAACAGACTGTGAGTCTTTCCCAGACTACACTGTTCAGTGGCTTTTTTTCCCAGCCCCAATATTGCAAATATTTGCAGTGTATTTATACTGTGAGTACGTAGCTGTGCTTTAGTGAGCTCTCTGCTGAACGATGAGCAGAAGTCAAGCCCAAGTTTCTGTTTTCCTTCCAGAAATCTCCAACCTGCTGGTTGCCACCAAGAAGGCCCAGGAGTGGCAGCCTGTTTATCCCATGGGGCAGCTGAGCTTCCATCGGATCCGCAAGGAAGAAATCCTGCAGGTGGGTGCCTGGGCTGCTCCTGCAGTCCCAGAGCTGGGGCAGCCACTGGGCCACTCTGGGGACACCAAACCACCCCACCCTGGCATTTCTCCTCAGCAAAACTTAATTGGGACCTTTATTATTTATGGATTAAATGCTCTGGTGGCAGAATCCAGATGTTTACATGTTGTTGTGTGGGAAAAGAGGCCTTTCATTAGAGATCAGTTTGGTATTTGAGCAGTTCTTAATGTGAAAGAGCTGCTTCTGAGGTCACTGTGTGAGAGTCTTAAGGGCTGCTTTGTTGCTGATTGTGGCTGTGTGTTTTAAAGCCTGACTTATCAGAGAGAGGCAGGTTGAGGTTTAAGACAACGTCCTACAGTAAAAAGAAAGGGAAGTGTTCAAAATCTCTGAACAACCTGAGCATTCCGAGTTTTGTGTTCCAAATTTGCCCCGATTTTCTGGTGGTTGTTCCCAGTGAGTGATGGAGATCCCGAGTAAAACAGCAAACACGCAGTGCCTTGAATGCACAGATGAGGTTTGATGGTTCTGCAGAGAGCATTCCATTGGCTGCCTCTGTTAAATAGAAGGGTTGGGGTTTTTTTGGTTGCATCACTGAGTGTGCAGGATAGAAATGGTGATGGTTTGGTTTGGATTGTTGTATTTACACTCAGCATTCAAGCTTCCTGCAAAAATATCCTGAGGTGGAATCCTCTGTTATTTAGGAGGAAATTACTGACCCAAACAAAGCATTCCATTGAAATATTACTTCCTCTAACTTTTGGAAACACATGAAAGGTCACCTCAATAGCAGCTTATTGTGAATAAGAGGGCAGTTGTTATTTATTCCTTTGTTTAGTCTGGTAGTGTTAAATCCCAGGGAACCTGTTTGATGTTAATGCAGGTGAAATATCCCAGGAGTTTTTGTGGGGAGGATGCTCAGAGACCACTGAAGCAAAACCAACTTGCTGTCCTTGGGTTCTTACTGTAGTAATTTTGAGTCTGGATGTGGCTCAGACAGTAAAGGGCAGCTTGAAATCCTTGTGCCAATGTCCCCTTGTGTGCTCCATGTGTGAGAAGCCTGTGGTGTGTTGTGTGCCAGGGGGAACACCTGGGAAGAGGGACGAGGACACAGATCTACGCAGGGATCCTCAGCCTCAAGGATGACGAGAACGAAGGATACCAGAATGAGAAGGAGATCAAAGTGCTGCTCAAAGTCCTGGACCCCAGCCACAGAGACATCTCCTTGGCAAGTGTCTCCTTTCCCCTGGCCTGCAAAGACTGCCCTTTGGGTTGTCACTGAAAGCAGCAGGAGAAATCCAACCCTACTGCTTTTAGCATTAGAAACTAGGATCAGTATTGTTTGATTCCAGGCTGGGGTACATAGGGAATGGCACACGACTTCCAAAACTTTTCACTTACTTATTTCACCTTCTTAGCAAACAAAGAAATTAACGTTCATTGCTTCTAAATGACATAATTCTCTTAATTAATTAATTAGCATTCTGTCTTCTATTGCTTATTGATTTCTCACTTCTGCTAGTTAGTCCCTATTTTCAGTCCTTTAATGATCTTTTTCCCAGACAGGGAGTTTCTAGCACGTCCTGAATTGTCTTTTTCAGTCTCTTCTCTGTCTCCTGGTTACTGCACCATGTCCTTGGAGGGCTCTAAATCCTGCATTCCAGCTGCCCAGTTTTCAGCTCCCCCAGGCTTTGTTCACTGCAGCTCATCAGGGCTAGTTTAGCAAAATGAGAATTCCAGAGATTTTCCAATCAAACTCTAACCATAGCTGTAAAAAAACCGTCAGGGGTGGGGAGATGCTGAAGATACTCGTGGCTTCAGGCAGGGGGTGGCACATCCCACCACCGTTGGTGCAACTCTGGGGCCAAACCCGGGGACTTTGGGTGCTGTTTTAGCCCGTGATGCTCGGGGTTTGCTGAACTCCTGGGATGCTGCCCCAGGAACAGCAGCCCAGCTGAGCTCTGTGCCCTCCCCACAGGCCTTCTTCGAGACAGCCAGCATGATGAGGCAGGTGTCCCACAAGCACATCGTGCTCCTCCACGGCGTCTGCGTGCGGGATGTGGAGAGTGAGTCCTGGGAACGTCCCAGCACAGGCTGGGGTGGGCAGGGCAGGGGCTTGGCAGCTGCTGCCTCTGGGGCTCTGAGAGTGGAATTGGAAGAGCAAAGCAGCTGCAAAGCCCTTTGTGGTAAAGTTTCCCCTTCGGACACTGACTAAGGGGACTCCCTAAGGCTGGGATGCCAGAGGGACAGTGGTGGCACTGGGACAAACTGGGACAAAGGCAGGAGGCCTTTCCCTGGGAGGGCTGTGCCCTGTGGGCTCTGAAGTGCTTTGGTCCAGGTTTCCTGCTCACTGAAGCCCCTCAGCATTTTAAGTGGCGCTCTGAGCACTGAAATAAACCCCGAGGAAAGGGAAATAAAGACATTTTATAACCCCCTGGGGCAGGGGGGACATGGTGACAGCCCGTGACGTTACTCCAGACACTGGTGGTGGCAGTGCTGACTTGGTGCCCTGGCTTTGCAGATATCATGGTTGAAGAGTTTGTGGAGTTTGGGCCCCTGGATCTGTTCATGCATCGCAAAAGCGAAGTTCTCACAACTCCTTGGAAATTCAAGGTCGCCAAACAACTTGCAAGTGCCCTGAGTTACCTGGTAAGAGGCACCTGGGGAACAAATTTCCACCCGGGAAAATAGAAGTGCTTAAGCGTGAAGTTTCCTGACTTCTCCTTTCCTTCTTTTTCTCCAGTTTCTTCCAAGCTTTTTAAATTTCAGCTTGGAGTATTTTATTTATTTTATTTATATATGTTATCCCCCGTGGCTGGATGTGCTGGAGCACTTGCAGAGCATCACTCTACTCACTATTCTTTCCCAACTTTTCTGTAGGAGGACAAGGATTTGGTACATGGGAATGTGTGCACTAAAAACATCCTGCTGGCAAGAGAGGGAATTGATACTGAATATGGTCCTTTCATAAAGCTCAGCGACCCAGGAATTCCCATAACGGTGCTGTCCAGGCAAGGTATGTCCAGGAATGGGATCTCCACTGGGGTGGGGAAGGGGAGAGGAAGAAACAGCATTTAGAACAGAACTGGCTCTAGAATGGAATTAACAGCTTTCATGAGCAGTGGGTGCTTCAAGGATTCATGTCTCTTAAAAAACACGTCACCTCTCATGAGATGGGACAGAAGGAATCTCAGGGTCTGGATGGCTCCAGGCACGAGCTTGTGAAAGCCACAGGAACATCCTTCTGGGGACAGGGACTTGAGAATCAGCATTCCCCCAGACTGGACACATTTTGCAGCTTCAGCTGGGCAGCTGTTAGTAACTCAGAGGGGCAGGTTTTCACTCTGGTGTTCACCCCACCGTGTGGATCCTGCGTTTTATCCCAGAGTGCGTGGAGCGAATCCCCTGGATCGCACCCGAGTGTGTTGAAGACTCCAAGAATCTGAGCATTGCAGCAGATAAGTGGAGCTTTGGTACAACCCTGTGGGAGATCTGCTACAACGGAGAAATTCCACTGAAGGACAAGACGTTGGCAGAGGTAAAACCGGGTTGCACAGGCTTGGCATTTCAGATCCATCCCCTTTGGCACCTCAGTTTCCAAAGCCCACCCGAGTTCTTTCAGCTTACAGGGAACCAGCTCAGCTGGACTGGACACGGGGCTGATCCATGTGCATTGCTACAGGCTGCAGCAGAATTCTTGTCCTTTCTACAAAACCTACTAATTATTGCTTCAAGCTGGCCTTGTTGGATTAAACAGAACCTCTGATGTGCTCCCACTGGTCCTTCTCACAGAATCCCACACTGCTTTGGGTTGGAGGGACCTTAAACCTCATGCAGTGCCACCCCTGCCATGGGCAGGGACACCTCCCACTGTCCCAGGTGCTCCAGCCTGGCCTTGGACACTTCCAGGGATCCAGGGGCAGCCACAGCTTCTCTGCCCAACCTGTGCCAGGGCCTGCCCACCCTCCCAGCCAGCAATTCCTTCCCAATATCCCACCCAGCCCTGCCCTCTGGCAGTGGGAAGCCATTCCCTGTGTCCTGTCCCTCCATCCCTTGTCCCCAGTCCCTCTCCAGCTCTCCTGGAGCCCCTTTAGGCTCTGCAAGGGGCTCTCAGGTGTCCCAGGATCCTTCCCTTCTCCAGGTGAGCCCCCCAGCTCTCCCAGCCCTTTCCAACCCCTGTGTCCAGTTGGAAGCTGAGTGATCCCAGTCCACTCCGGTTCTGCTCCTGTTTCTTTCGGATGTGGGTTCCAAGTGGTCTCCTGTGGGACACCATCGTGGGTCACTCTGAATCCTAAATAATTGAAGTATCTTGTGCTGTTGTGCTGGCCCTTTGTGTTCATTGCAGCTGTTCCAAATGTGCTTTTCCCTCGGGAAGTTGTGATGTGCTGGGAAGGTGATGGAGCAAGGAGATGTCCAAGTGCCCGAGTCCCTGCCCAGGCTGGGTCAGGAACTCCCTGCCCTCTGCCAGACCCGTTCCTGCATGTGGGATAGCTGTGCAGAGCTTGGGAATGCACAGAGCCACCCTCAGCCCACCTGCCCCAGTGCTGGTGCCTCCTGAGGAGCAGCCAGTGTGTCCCTGGCCAGCATTTCCCCTGGGCCACTTGTCCTGGTGCATCAGAACGTGGCAAACTGGCAGAAAACAACTTTGGAAAGGTGGAATCTTTAAAAGAGTTTAAAACCTTCCTATGTGTTCAGTGGCTGCTCCCAACAGTCATTCTCTGCTGGTAGGAGACTGGAATTGCAGCTGAAAGGGGCATTTCCTTGCCAAGTTCCCAGGGAGTTAGGGATCTCAAGGTCACATCTGATACAGAGCACGGAATCATGTGGGCTGGAAAACACCTCTCAGATCATCTGAGTCCACCCATTCCCCCAGCTGAAATCCCGGGGTCTGGAAGCTACAGTTGCCTCAGGAGTTGTGTTTGTGCCCACAGAAAGAGAGGTTCTACGAGGGGCACTTCGTGCTGGCCACGCCATCCTGCAAGGAGCTGGCTGACCTCATGAAGCAGTGCATGAACTATGACCCACACCAGAGACCCTTCTTCAGAGCCATCATGAGGGACATCAACAAACTGGAGGAGCAAAGTAAGGCCTGGGGGGAGGGATCGTGGAAGCCTGGGATGGGTTGGGATAAGGAAGGCTGATTTATTTGGCTAAACTGGGCACCTTCTTCCCTGTGGGCTGTGCTGACAGTGTGTTGTGTCCCTGCAACAGGGACTGACCCTGTCTGTAGATGCCTGGTAGTAAATACTCACGGAAGCTGGGTAACTACCACAGGGGGGGAAGTAGACCAAGAGGAAATCGGATCTGGAAGCTGCTCCAGCAGCCAACGCACAAAGTGAGGGAGGATCAGCAAGGGCTAGACTGGCAGGTAGGGATGGAGGAATTCCCTGTCGGAGAGCAGGGAGAGGCAGTGGGGATGGGCACAGTGACAGCAGGAATTGGAGGCGAGCAAGGATGGCTTGGGGCGTTGAGACCAAGGTGTCCGTGCAGGAATCTGCCTGACCTGGGATGGTTTTGCACTCCTAGATCCCGACATTGTCTCGGAGAAGAAGCCCGTTACCGAGGTGGATCCCACTCTCTTTGAGAAACGGTTCTTGAAGAGAATCCGGGATTTGGGAGAGGTAAGAGGGATGTTCACACGTGGATCAGTGTGTGTGTGTCCCCAGAGCCACGGGCTGTGTCACAGCAGGGGCACGTGGATCACAAATACCTGAGACAGCACTTCAGCGTCACTGTCAGTGAATGTTGTGCCCAAAAACGCTCCCTTCTGTCCCATTAGGGCCACTTTGGCAAGGTTGAACTCTGCAGATACGACCCAGAAGGTGACAACACAGGGGAGCAAGTGGCAGTGAAATCCCTAAAGCCAGAGAGTGGAGGGAATCACATCGCTGACCTCAAGAAGGAAATAGAAATCCTGAGGAATCTCTACCACGACAACATCGTCAAATACAAGGGCATCTGCACAGAAGATGGTAAGTGTTGTAGGAAGTTAAAGGCATACACTCAGAGCATAAGGGTTTTCCTTTGAAAACGAACCATTTTATAAATGTCCTGCATGGAACAGGTTCTCCTGGGCTGGCACAGTGAGGGATAATGGGAATTAGCCCCTTGGACTGCCTACCCCTGTTGTGGGCTTGTGCAAAACCTGTGGTGTTCGTGGCCCGAGGGAGGGTTGTGTGTGTGCAGACTAAACGTGCTCTGTTTTCAGGAGGAAGTGGGATTAAGCTCATCATGGAATTCCTTCCCTCGGGGAGCCTAAAGGAGTATCTGCCACGGAACAAGAACAAAATCAACCTCAAGCAGCTGCTCAGATACGCAGTTCAGATCTGCAAGGTGAGCTGGGAGCAGGGCCTGCTGCAGGAATTCTGCTGGATCAGTTTAGTATCCAATTTAATGGAGTGAGGGGGGATGGAAAACATCAGGATTCTCCTTTTCTGTCCCCAGGGATTTGAGGCCTAAAGCAATCGCTCCTGTGCTTTGGGTGCTACTGGCACAAATGTCACAGGGGGAATAATTAAGAGGTTCCTTTGCTTTCAAGTTTGCTTTGAAAAGTTGTTCCTATTGCAGGATTGGGAGAATTAAGAGGGAGGGCAGCACTTGGAGAGTGTGTTGGCCAGAGGGAAGGAGCAAGTGCAAGTCTTAAAGGGAGGAGATGTGAGTGCAGCGTGCTCAGACCCTGTGAAGCACAAAGTGGACAAAAACAGGGACTGAAGTGCTGGAGATCCAGGGATAAAGGGCTTGCTTTGTGCTTCAGGGGATGGACTACCTGGGCTCCTGTCAGTACGTGCACCGGGACCTGGCAGCGAGGAACGTCCTCGTGGAGAGCGAGAACAGGGTGAAGATTGGGGACTTCGGGCTCACCAAGGCCATCGAGACCGACAAGGAGTATTACACGGTGAAGGACGACCGCGACAGCCCCGTGTTCTGGTAGGGCCTGGCACCGCCTCCCTGGGCAGCTCCTGCCCCCTCAGCTTTGGGGCTCTTCCTCTTTTATGAGCCCACCAGGAGAGCAGGGAAGAGGCACCTGGCACACTGTAATTACTGTTGGGCCATTTATTTCTTCCTGCACTTAATTTTCCCACTGGTTTGGCTGTGGTCTCTTTAGTTTCGCAGCGAGTTGTGTGCAACAGTTGTACCTTATTTTCCACTTTTTGCTACTCACATGTTAATTTGTGTACAAGGACTCTACAAGCACGGGCTGTGGCCCCAGGGCTGGCTCCAGTAATGCTGTCCCTTGGATCCCCAGGTATGCCCCGGAGTGTTTGCTGCAGAGCAAGTTCTACATTGCCTCAGATGTCTGGTCCTTCGGGGTGACACTCTATGAGCTGCTCACCTACTGTGACTCCGAGTCCAGTCCCATGGCAGTAAGTGCTCCTGAGGGGAACGGCTGCTGAAGCTTCTTAATCCCATCCTTTTAGTATCGTGGGAAACTAGAAGTGGAATTGTAGAATCCTAGACCACTTTGGGTTGGGAGGGATCTTAGTGCTCATCATTCCCCCTCCCATGGGCACAAAAACCTTCCAGTAGACCCATTTCTCCTAGGAAAACAACCCTTTTTGGTGTGGGGTGAGGGATGCCCACTGACCGCTGCTTTTCCCCCAGGAATTCCTGAAGATGATCGGCCCCACGCAGGGCCAGATGACGGTGGCGCGGCTGGTGCGTGTCCTGCAGGACGACAAGCGCCTGCCACGGCCACCCACCTGCCCCGAGGAGGTAAGGGACGCACAGGGAGCTCCTGCAGCCAGGGCAGGGCCCCTGCACACTCACCCAGCTAGGCCTGGCCGCTCTGGTGGGAAGAACCTTGAGGTGTGCTCTGAAAAGGGCATTTCCAAGGTTTTGCAGCATTAGTTTAAGGTGGTTTTTGATGCTCACATGCCCAAGTTGGTGATGTCCCTTCAGAGGGGTGAGGGACTTGCTGTAGTACCTGGATCCATGAGAATTCAGCTGGAATCCTTCTCAGTTTTGCAATAGAGCCCTCCTGGGTGTGCAGCACACCTTTAGGTGAAGCTGTCAGGTTGGTTTGAGCTGAACTTGCACAACCCCTGTGGTGCTCCTGGGCAACCCCTGGGGTGTCCCTGTTCTCAGCAGTGAGAACCTGCTCCACTGCCTTTGCTGGGAAGCCCAGGGAACTGTTCCTCTCCTTTCACAATGTCCCTGTTCCTGTTCCAGGTGGACCAGCTGATGAGGAAGTGCTGGATATACAAACATGACGAGCGCACGACCTTCCACAACCTGATTCAAGGATTTGAAACGATTATGAGTAAAATGTAATTAGGGTTTTTTTTATACTGGCAGTACTTAATGTGCATCAAAAATATATATGGCCAAGGCTCTTCATTTTTTTAACTACTGTAATTTGTACTCTGACTGGGCCCATGTGGGGAAAGGATTTCTTTGCCAACAGTTTTCCTTTTGAATTTCAGTTGGATGAAATGAATTTAAAGGTATGGGAGAAACAAGAGCTGCAGCTCCTTTGCTGCTGGTATTGCAGGGCAGTTTTATGCTGATCCAGGTGTGGTTGTGCCACAGCTGGAACTGCCCTGATGGGATGGTGTGAGCTGAGAGGGCAGAGACAAAACTGAGGGTCTCACTGCCAGCTCTCACCTCTCAAACCTGAGCCAGTGCACAGAGGGAGGCTCAATACAGTCATTTAATGATTGTTTGAGTTTTGAGGCAGTTTTAAAGTCTGCCTGACAAATATCCTTCACACGCACTTAAATTTTAGAAACAAAAAAACAACTCTGGCATAAAAATGCAAAGCCAAAATGATCAGCTTGTCTAAGCCACGAGGCCAGAGTTCTGAGCTCTTACATGTACTAAAAAAGCCCCCAAGTGTGTATTCAAGAATACCAACCACGAGAGGGTGGAGGGGCTGGTGCAGCTGTGCACTTCAGGGAGAAAGGCAGGTTTTGGAGCAAGAACTTTGCTTTTCTTACCTGCCCTCCCCATTGCACGCTTTGCCCACTGAAGCTCCGAGATGCTGCTCCTCAGCTCCTGCTGTGGGTGAAGGCCAGGAAGGGATGAATGACACACCTGGGCAGGGGAGAGAACCAAATCCCTGTACAGGACCTGGCTCGTTATCCAAAAGAAAATCCTGGGACGCGTGTTCCTTAAATGCCGTTTGCCTCCCAGCCCCTGGGGAGGTCCAGAAGGGAGCCCATGGGCCCGTTCCAGCCCTGAGCAGCTCCTGGCTGTGCCCCCCTCAGGCTCCACCCAACAGTGGTTGAACTGGAACCTTCTGCTGACCCTAAACTTGGGCCATAATGTTTTCCTACCACACTTTGAAAATGCTTTGAGGAGATATGCAGATCTGGCAATAATAGAAAGATGTCTTTATATATATATATATAAATATATAGAATTGTAATTATGAGCTCCAACGAGGTCAGATTTATTTTTACAGTGTTACCTGTTGTTTCTGTATGTCACTTAGGAAGCTGAGTTAAATCTGTAAGCACTTTGTTACTCTTTATACAAACAAATTAATAAAGAACTTTTTTTTCTCCATGTGCCTACCTTTTTACTCCTAAATTAAACAGAGCAAGAGCTTTTAAAATGAAGCTTCCATGGAATGGTGGTCAGAACCTGTTCCAAAACCTTTCCTTACCTGACTAAAGCAGTCCAGGGCTGGTTTTCCTCCCACAGAAAAGCACTTTAAATATGTACCAACAATTTATTATCATTGAAAAGTGTAACAAGTTGAGAAAGTTGCATATACAAACAGTGGGAACAAAATATTACAAGTGAGTTTATCAACACGCACAGGCAGAATCCCAGAAAAGCTCCTGTTCTCTCTTTGTGCACAAAGGGTGGGCCAGTTCCACAGCCCAGCAGCCGAGGGAGGAGGGATTGGGATTTTTTAAGCTTTGAAAATATGGATCCTGATCATACCCCAAAGCTTGAAGGGCAAAATTTAAGACTTTTTTTAATTTAAAAAAAAAATCAGTATTGAAAAATGGCTTCAATATTACATAGGAAGGTAAGGAAAGAGGAGGTGGGTTGTGGCCTTGGTGAACCCAATCCAAATGGATTTGCTGCAGGATTCCAAGGCAAAGGGATTCCAAGGATTCCTTGGAATGAGGGCTGGCTCCTCCTTTACCTGTCACAACACTGACTGCAAAAGTAAGGATTGTTAATCTTCAGCTACAAGAACTGACAGCAGAAAAGAACAATTCTAGCCAGGGCTGCTTAATGAATAAGCTAAAAATACAAAAAGTCTTCAGAAACAAAAAAAGGAAAATGGAAAATAACACTCAAGCTGGGAACCAGTGGCTGTGGGGTGGCTCAGGAAGAGCGGGGACACACCTGTGGCAGGAGGAGGGGCTGCACCAACACCAGCACACTGGGAAGCACTGACCCCCAGGCAAAGCTGGGGATTCTCAGCCTAGAAGCAGATAAAGGTCAGTGTCCAAGTGTCACCTACCCAGATCCCACCGAAAATTCCACGGCAGCACCTTCTTCCAGCAGCCATTTAGCGAGAACATCACCGAGGCTCTGGGGGTACATTTGGTATCGCTGCGCTCCAGGATCAAGAGGAAATACTAAAAACGGAAAGGCTGTAACTGCAGAACTCAATCCTGGAAAAAAAATCAGGTTGGAAAAAAAAAATCCCACACATTCCGAGTTAAAAAAATACAAAATAATTACTGTCAAGAGTTCCTCGTTTAAATTCCTCAGCCTGAGGACCCGAGAAAGGATCAGCTTTCTTTCCTCAGGGGTTTTATTGCTTTCAGCTGGTGGAGCTGCCACGGCTCCCAAGTCACTGTGCTCCGGCCCTCAGCTGCTCCGTGGGGCAGGTGACAAAGCCAGCGCCGTCCCCTGCCCTCCCAAGGCGGGGGGAGAGCACCAGGGCCCCCCGCACACCTCCCACACGCCTGGATGCGCTGGCAGAGCGGGCTCCTGTGGGGCCCCACGGGGCCGTGGGTTAAGGCAGCAAGAAGGAGCCCGCAGAGGCACCGCGGGGGCTCCAGGCTCAGTACACACGCTTCTTCTTGAGGGAGGACTCCGCGTAGCGCACCGCCGACCCCGCCGGGAACTCCAGGGCGCCCGGCTCCGCCGAGGACACGAGGTACGAGGAGCTGCGCTTCTCACTGCGCGCTGGAGCCACCTGAGGGTGACACGACAAGGGACACGCGGCAGGGAACGCTGCAGGCTGCGAACTGCCACGCACCGGGAGCCGGGAAGGGGCTCCCAAGGCCCGACTCCTTCGGCTTTAAGGTGCAGCTCCCGAGTCAGTGTTTGTGCCCTCTTCCTAAAAAGAACCACTCGTAAACGCATCAGTGCCACAGCCCACGTGTGTGCGTGTGAGGGTAAGGGCTGCCCGGGCCAGGTGGCCTTGGTCCATGGCTCCTGGGGAAAAACCAGTGGGATAACAGCCATGCCACTGCCCGGCTGTGTCACAGCCACTCCAGCCATCCTCAGCCTGTAAGGGAGGGCACCAGTGGAACACCTTTCCTTCCTCTTGGCTTCAGCTGTCCTGGCACAGCTCCCCTGGCGAGCCAGGTGTGGAGGGATGTGGTTTCCAGCCATGCCAAAGCAGGGTTGTGCTGTGGATCACAAGCAGCCCCCTCAGCAGTGACTGCTGGTCCCTGCTTTCTTACCTTCAACCATTGATTTCTTTACCAAACACCTTCACAGTCTCCTTGTTCTAAGGCATTGAAGCCTCTGCCCTGTAACAACCACCTGACCTTGACCTCAACCCACCTGCGTTAGGTCTGGCTCCTAATCAGAAGATTTGGGGCTTTGGTTCACATGGAGTATTATAGAAACCCCGAAAAGTCTCACAAACAAGGACAATAATACCTTAATTATTAGGGTTAATTATTTAAGCCACTTTAAAATGGTTTTCCTGCCAGGATCCAATTAAGAGCACCCCAAGTGGAGGCTGCTGGTAACCTGGATGCTGCTCTGACTTGCTCTCTCCATTTCAGAGGTTCTGTCCCAAAAACATCCACTAATCAGGCAAAAACCCATGTGAAACCAGTCTGAACTACCTCCTCCCCTCACGTCCTACTTTATTTGCCTCCTTCCAAGCATTTTTTGCACATTCACATCTTTCCAAGAGGTTTGTTCCCAAACATCCAGCCTTGCTTTGCCTGTGGGTTCTGGGGCAGCGAGGGGCACTGATCCTGAGTCTGGGGGGCTCCAAGGGGGCCTGGCACTGCCACATCCTGCCCAACCTCTTACCACACCCACCAGGAACTGGGTGTGATCCTCAGCAACTCGGGAGCAGGGATGCAGTGGGAAAGCTCTGCCTTGCCTTGCCGTGGGTCCAAAGTCCACTCGGTGGCAGCACAAGACAAATAAGAAGCATCTGCAGCCGTTCTGCTCCATCTCCTCTCACCTTAGGGAATGGGTTTGGAGGAAGCTGGGATGCCTGCTGGGATCCCGGGGCTCCACTCAAAAGGGGAGGCACGACCTGCAAGCAGGTATTGTAGTCTGAGTAAGATCCACCTGGAGGTTCCTAAATGCACAGTGGGATCCATGGTCAACCAGAAGTGGGAAGAAAATAGGGTTAATAATTCAGATTTACTGGTCCCAGTGATGAGCACTCAGCAGGTGTGAAAACACCTGAGCCACACTCAGCTGCTAACAGGAGGTGCCACTCACAGCAGCTGGGGCATGCAGTGATTCCTTAAGCAAAATGTGGGATTTAGGGAGGGTTCATTTTACATAATTCCTTAAAAAAAGTGTCCCTCTCCTTGGTCACAGAAACCTCCGCTTGGGCAAGAACCAGTCCTTCAGTATGGGAAACTCAGCACCGGAAATACCATTATGGTGGGCTGTTTCTTGGTGGGACTAACTTAATGCTCTCCTAAACTTCACACGTAACTTTGGACTGTGGATTTCAGAGAGGATACCCTGACTGTGAAACCCAGGAGTGCAGGGCTGCCCTGCAGCCGGTGCCCATGCAGTGCCCCTCATGCCAGCTCTGCAGCCCCTCATTCCTGGGGTGCCCTGGGCAGCAGCCACTCCCAACACACAAAGCAAGTGTCCAAAAGCAGCCTCACAGCTCATGGGAGAAACAGCCAGTGGAGACAGCAAGAAAAGAAAGCTATTTCTCACCTCAGAGGCTTCACTTTCAAAGCCATCCACTCTGGCCTGGGTAGGGTGATGTGCCTGAGCATAATGACACCACTGACCAGCCTCCTATAAAGGAGGAGGAGAAATCCTCTCCCATGGTTGCCTGCAATTCTTAAAGCCTCAAAGCCCTCCAAAGATGCATCCAAACACATGTACCACCACTGACAAAGCTCCAATCAAACACTGAAAACTACCTGACATGCTTAAAAGACACTCAAGACACCAGAACATTAAAGATGGTCTCCTTCCACCAGCCCAGGTCGCTCCAAGCCCCGTCCAACCTGGCCTTGGACACTTCAGGGATCCAGGGGCAGCCACAGCTTCTCTGCCCAACCTGTGCCAGGGCCTGCCCACCCTCCCAGCCAGCAATTCCTTCCCAATATCCCACCTAACCCTGCCCTCTGGCAGCGGGAAGCCATTCCCTGTGTCCTGTCCTTCCATCCCTTGTGCCAAGTCTCTCTCCAGCTCTCCTGGAGCCCCTTCAGGCCACCAGATCTGATGTAAGAGGTGGGTCTGGCCACCAGTGTCCCAGTGCCTGTGGAACTTGCTCCCAGTACTGCTACACTCCCCAGAGTCCCCCCTTACGGCCATGCTCTGATCACCACGTGGGGCAGATGGGAAGACAGCCTGTGCAGGGACAGCAGCTGGAGAGACTACAAAAATTCCCCAAGCTACTCAGGAACTGCTGGGAGCACTACACTCCTCTCTAGGGTCCAGCCAAAGTCCAAAAACATTTAAAAACTTCTCAGGAAGGGAAAGAGAGAAACCTCACAGTTTTTAAGACAGACAAAAGCCAAGGCAGAAGTTGTAAGAAGTCATTCCTTAGTGACTGCCCTGAGTTCAGGCTCTCAAGAAGCGATTTTCCAAGGGTTATGATTTCAGCAGGGAATGTACTTTGTGCTGAATCTCTTTCTGAACCCTGACAAAGTGGCAGTGAAGAGGTTCAGGCTCAGGAGGAGGGGTGGTTTGGCTGTAGGGAGGTCCAGGAGTGGCTCACGATGCTGGGCAGAGCTGTCCAGCTGCACTTGGGGCTGTCAGGCCACGCGTGTGCCACGAAGAGCACGAGGAGCACACCGAGAAAACAAGGAGCAGCTCTGGGAGGGATCCCAGGGAGCTGTGCCCAAACTCCTGCTGGCAGAGCCCCACGGGCCAAAGCAGGCTGCAGAACACGTACCTGTGAGTATTCCCCCTGCTGCTGGGAGTAGCTGAAGTAACTGTCCACTGCATGCTGTGATGCGGTTCCCTGAGACACAGCAGCATCCACAATGCTGTTTGCAAGGCCAGGCTGCTGCTGAGGATTGGAGGCTTTGCTGGCAAGTGCTGCTGGGAACACAAAGAACACACAGTCTGTACAAACACATGGGCTCTATAAAACACACAAATCAGGTTGGATTTGGAGATTAAGCCAGAAATTTGCTTCTTCAGATTAGGTTGAGCTCAAAATTAATCGGTGCTATTAAAAAGTGAAAGACTTCTAGAAAAGTCTGCCTACATCACTAAGCCAGTTACCTCTGAGAACTCACTCTTCCCAAATGAAACATTAACTATCAGGATATTGAAATTTTAAGACAAGACTGCAACATTTCCTTAAGGATAAACTGGTCATTGGATTTACCAGCCAAACAGAACAAACATTTGCCACTCTCTGGTTGTGGAAACTTGCAATGAAACCCATGGAATCTTTCCTTACCTGGCAGGCAGATACCAGGCAACACACTTGCCAAATTCAAGTAGGGGTTGGTGCTCAGGCGAATTTCTTTTGGTGGTTCCCCAAGCAGTGAAGTCTGTTTTTTCAAGGGGGTCTGTGAAACAAGTGGACAGGACACGCTGCATTATATTCTGCCAGAAACAAGGTCAGTGTCCCAGCAGAGGTTGGAAAAAAACCTTAGTTCTATGAAATAAAACTTGTACAGGAAATCCTGGGGACAACCACCTCGCCACATGCCTGTGCTTTCCCCCTCCACATTATTTTGGAGGGATGTTTCTCTTTAGACTGCAAGTTCCTAAAGGACGTTTACAAAACAAACAAAAGAAAACCTTTTACATGCAAGGAAGGGAATAATAATCATCATAACGACTCCAGATGCTGGGAGCGAGCATGAAATACACAGCCAAGACAAAACCAACTCTTTTCACTTGGAGACACAAGGAAATAAAGGACAAACAAGCCCTGGGGAGACGAAGTTGTCTGAAATCTGCCATTACAACACATCCCACTGATCGCTCCATTTGGAAGCCCAGACTTCAAAGAGGGAGATGTTTATGAGTGGAAATGAGGAGTCAGGACTGGCTCACATTTCCCTTGAACTAAATGAAATGCTGAAATAAAACACTCATTTTCTAAATGTATATTCAAACACCCAATGTTTCGTATCTATATATAGGTAACATTCCACTTTATTACAGTAAAAAATTATTTTAAAAATGAGCAGTGTATTTTCTGAAGTAGGAAGAAACCTGCCAAAGGCAGACACCCACACTGGACAGAATCTAAACACTTCAGGTGCTTCAGAAAATATGTAAGGAAACACTCACCTGATCTGAATTAAAAACATATTTCCCCATAAATGCCAAAGTATTTATTTTTTAAAAAAGCAAATTGTGTCAATGACGGAAAAAAAAATCTTCTGAAAGAACCAGACTGTTCTGGTTCAACTTGAATCTCATCCCATCATCCTGCCAGAGAATAAATAACATACAAAAAACTGATAGAGACTAGGAATATGTCAGCTGGGACTAAGGAGGAAAGGGCTGAAAGTGGAAAATTTACATACACACACACATATATATCTATATATGCACACCTCCCATCAGAACTGCTCCTGATTAGTCACAACATTCAGCCACAAGATCAACTTTCAGCCTTTAAAGAAGACACTGCCCTTGAGATAAATTTCACCATCAAATACTATGAGGCAACCCCATGGAAAAAACCCTCCAGCACCGTGCAGATTCCTTTGTTAATTCATCTGGACCACCAAAGAGCATCATTGTTCTCTCGCTATTATTCCCACCCCAAACGACCTTAAGACGTCTCCCGCCGGCCCTGTGATGCGGGGAGGAAGCGCAGTAATGGCCATTAACTCTCCAGCGCATCGAAGGGAGATGAGCGAGCAGGAGGGAGAGACTGGCGCGCCGCGCTCTTACCGCCGGGCCAGTGTCGGTGCCCTTGAGGTGGCCGTGCTGCCTGGCGTGTGCGGCCCTGGGCGCTGCTGCGGGAAGGCTGGGCAGGGGCTGAGCGTAGGGCTGCGCTGGCGGCACGGCGGGCTCGCCCGGAGAGCCCTTGTCTGCGGCATTGGCGTGCCCGGGGATGGCCTGTCCGACGACGTGCTGAGCGGGGAAGAATGGCAGCACGCCCATGCCCGCTGCCGCTGCGGGAAGGGAGGCACGTTAGAGGCTGCACACACCCATAAATGGAGAACCTTCGCTCTTCGAGGGGATCCGGCAGCTCCTTTGGCTGGGGTCTTACTGAGCGATAGCAAAACTTCCACATCTACTTCACAGCTGTCCCAGCTGGGTTGGGAGGGTACTTGTTATTCTCTTACCAACCCAGAAGCAAACCAACTCTATTTAATACAATAAAGAACTTTCCTAAACCTTCACTATGATGACTTCTTTGGTGCTTCCCGTCATTTTCAAAAAACTGGGAACAACGTTCTAGAGGATTCCGTATTGGAATAGAGGGGGAAACTCCCACTTCAACTGCCATTAGTAAAAGTTCTTTTTACAAATAAAGAGCTGGAAAGTATTCTCCAAAATTAAAATCAAGATATTCAGAAGAATTTCTGAACCCCCCTCCTTGCAACCTTTTCCTTGCTCCTGGTTACAACCATTACTCAGTGGTACAGAAAACTGCATTTAAAACTGACATCTGCCACAGGCTGGATGTTAAAACTCTGCTGCTTAATAAAATGAAGGCAAAAAGGCCTATTTGTGGTGCCTCTCCAGCTACTCACATTTACCTGCTTTGAAACAGCCCCACAAACTTTTAGTCCTAAATAAAAACATATTCCAACTGTACCAAAACTGGCAGCAACTGAGCAGGCAGAGTATTTAAGAACCTGGTTTTGCTAAGAGGGAGAAAGGTGCATAATTTCAAGCTGAGCATTTCTACTCATCTGGTGTGAAATAAAATGTCCTTTACACTTCAGAGCTTCTCCCCGGGTCGCCACTGCCGAGCTCACTGCTGGCATCATCCCTATTCCCAGCACTGTCTGCAGCAGCATTGCTGGGGGCTCTCCCAGCAGACCTGGTTTCTGCAAGGAAGAATAAAAACTATGTCACTGATAAAAGAATCTGTTCATACCTATTTCTTTGAGCTTTCACATTCAGTTTTCTTTTTAGGTACATCAAAGTGATGAAGTACCCCAGATCCCAGAACCACACAACGGGCTGGGTTGGAAGGGACCTTAAGGACAAGCCGGTTCCAACCCCCCTGCCACGGGCAGGGCCATTGGGTGGGAACCCGATTTGTTTTAGCAGTTCCAAGGCTGCCCAAAGAGAGCCCCGGTCGCAGTGGTGGCCTTACACTGTTAGCCTGGCCGCTGTCCATCTTCAGGAGCTGCTGCTGGGGCAGTGGCAGGTGGGCAGGGCTCTGCAGCAGCAGGCTGGACGTGCTCCCCAGAATGGAGTTCTGAGGAGCGGTTAGAACAACTGTTAGTTGGCAGGCATGGACAACACAACGCTTGAAACATTTCAGATGGTACTGCTTGAAGAAACTGAAGTCTGGAGTGAATACAGCAAAGGAAAATAACAACTTCCTCCACAGAGTTAGTTTGGCTTCACTCACAGAAAGTTATTTCATGTTGTTTAAAGCTCTCGTCCACCCAGCCCTTTTTTTCACCTGCCAACCATTTGATGGCGTTTAAGGACCAAGAGTGTCTCCAAACACAGCCCAGACCCCACTGCAGCCTGGGGGAGCTCAGGGAATTCTGAGCTCTGTGAAGAAGGGCTGAAAAATGTCTGGTAACGTTTGCTTTGTGCCCTGCACTGCAATTCTAACTCACCATGTCCACCAAATATCTCCACCTTCCCAGGGCTCTGCAGGGACTGGGAGGGACTCTCACCCCTTTCTTTACTTCCAAAGAGGAATATCCAGGTATGTTCTCCCCCTCCTTCTTTAGTGACAAATATCTATGTGAAACCCCAGCCATGAAAAAGCTCACAAGTCACAGTGCCTACAGATTGGCAAGTCTATAAAATATGAACATTTTTAATTCAAAATATTCTGGGGCATTTTATCACCAGAACTGAGCCACTTCATAAGTTTGGGACACCACATTCAGACTCTGCTCCTGGTATATTCAGCATTAAGTACTCTGGCCAGCACTGGCTTAAAATAAACCTTAAAAGACATCATGATTTATGCCTTTAATTGAAATTGGCTTCCTGGCAGCAGCTCCTGAGCATGACCTGCCAGGTAAAATATAGGCTGTTCCACCAACCTTTTTGTACAGCAATGCAAGAACAGATTTACGAGACAGTGTCAAACCATGGCAAGTACAGCCTTCCTCCTTTTTTTTAAGTCTCCTACAAAGGAAAGACCACCAAAACCAGGGAATGAAGGTGGAATCCCAAAAGAAGGCAGCTCCTGCAAAACACCTCACCAGTATTTTGTTGTGTCTCTGTGTGGAAGGGTTAAATTCCCTTGGGAAAAACTCTAAATATGGTCCTCTGGACTCAGAAATGTGCCTTTTAAAGCAAAGATGTGCCATATCTAGATTAGTTATGCAGCTGCTATTTTAATTGTCTTAGTGATTTCCAGCAGGAATTATCCAGGGCTGTTTTTTGTCTCCAGTGCCAGTGGCTGTTCCTTCTAAACTTGGCTACATCCACAAAGAAAATGTCAGTGCAACTGCAAAACTTTGAGGAACACAAGGGTGAAAAAATCAGTTTGGTCGGAATCCTCAAAGGGAAGTCTCTGGGTTAATAAAGATTTTATGAACTGCTGCATGACTGAGGAAAACAGCACTGAGGAAGCTTCAAATGAATTATTTTGGCACGTGATAAATTCTATCTGCAACAAACTAAAAGAAACAGTTTGAAAAGCTACCTTGAGTTGAAAGATCACTGGATGAATAACCTTCAAATCCCCTCTGCTGAATCATTTTTATTATTTTTAAATGTTTTGGTAGAATCATCCTTAATATTCCTTTACAAAACCTTGACCATAAAACACAAACCCAAGACGTGCAGGAAGCTGAATGAGAGTGACTGGGGAGGTGCCTGTTCCTCTAATTTGTGACAACATTTAAAGGCAATAAAAACAGTGACCTGGTTCTCTGGCTTTAGAGAATAGTCCAAAATAAGCCACCTAAACCCAAAATAATGTGCCTAGCATAAGAAATGTGGGATACTCAATAAACTCCAGGCTAGCAGAGCAGGTTTGGAGCTGCTGAAAGGACAGGAAGCCCCTGGGATGAGAGCTAGACTTGTAAGTCCCTGCGCAGAGCAAACACAGAGCCAAACCCCACTGGATCCTCATCAGTGCCACTGTGACACAGGCCTGTCCCCAGCTGTGAGCAGCCAACACCCACACTGCCTTCAGGGCTGGAGGCAGAGACAGCAGCAGCTGAACACACCAATTGAAAATGGCACTGTAATACAATTTTAAAAAGGAACCAAGAATTGTGTATTTTTTATAGGGGCAAAAGCAACTCGCTTGGTGGAGCAAAATTAAGTGGCATTTATTCAAAATGAGTATGTTCACCTAGGAGCATTTACTCAAAATGAGTATATCTACCTACCAGTTTTTAGCAGAAAGACTGAAAAGCAAATATACTTCATATCAGGAGTATCTTTACCTTTCAGTTTGTTCCTTTTGAGATCTCTAAGGCTGTGCTTGCCAAAAGAACAGCAGAAATAACTGATGTTTGAGGGGGCTTTAGTTTTTAAATGGGAGGTTCTGAAGTATCAGAAATAGTAAGTCAAAGGGATTGACTCCAGCCCTTCAGAGATATTTAGGAAAATCCCTCCCAGGAGTATTAAAGGGAAATTTTGGCTCCTCACAGAACCTCAGGTCAAGGCAGAGGCCAGGCCAAGTGCCCACAGCACAGAGTTCTGGCTGTGGGTGCACATTCCCATCTCCAATTTCCAGGGCAAACTCACCCCAAAGAGCCCCCTGTCAGGAATGCTGCTGTCCACCTGGAATTACAGCCACCCTGAGAACACTTTAAACACTTACGACCTTGGCAGGGTTATGATTTAGAAGCAACATCTGCAAATCACTGTTTTTATGGCACACAGAGCACGTTTTGGTCCCTGCCAGCTTTAAAATGAAGATAACAATGCTAAATTTGTTGGTTTGAATAAGATAAAACAATCAGGACTCTACAGGAAGGGTGAATGAGCTGCTCCAAGAGAAAGGATTTGCCAATGCTCCTCGAGATCAATTTTAAAGAGGATTATTTTGCCAGTAAGGACAGGTTTTCTCTACACTGGCAGGTGTTAATAAATCAAAAGCTCAGTTAACATAAAGTAACTCCCTTGTGGATAGCAAGCACAGCCTGCTTTTACACCCCCAGCTCATAACAGAGAGCCCTCCTCAGAGCTTTAATGAGAACACCTGATTTTAGGTGGCATTTCTTACAACTTTGAGAGGACTTTTCATGCTAAGATCTCCCCCAATACCTATTTTGATGGAAGTGCTTTTGTCACATACCTGGTGAACTTTATTCAGCTGCAGAAAGGGTGGGCCAACTGCTGAATTTATCAGGTGAGGTAAACCTGCAGATGCTCCAAGAACTGCTCAAGAAACACACACAAAAACATCGCAGTATTTTACAAGTTAGGCAGGAAAAATCTTTCTAGGAGTTATTCTGTATTTCTGAGACTCGCTTTCCATGAAATTCTCCTGTGTACCAAAGGTCACTGTAATAGAATCACGGACTCATTCAGGCTGGAAAAGGTTCTGGAACCTTTCAACACACCCAGCTTTGATCTGCAATTGCCAGCCTTTGAGAGCTCAAAGGTGCTCTCCAGGTGCTCCCCAGAGCTGAGAGTTCCACTGGAAGATGTCTGAGCTCATTGCAAGGCCACAGCATTGCCTCAAGTGCTCTGAAACTCAGCGCTGGCTGAAGGGTCCCTTCACTCTCAGCTGAGCCCCCACCTGACTCCCCGAATCACCTGGTTCCTGTTTCTAAAACTTTCACCCTTTGCAGTGTCACTGGATTGGGTTTTCTGTGTTTATTCACACCCCTCTAATGAGAAGACAGGAGTGGTTTTGGCTAATGCTGTTATGAAATGCTCTGCACAGCTATGGCAGCACCCATAAGTGAATGGTGAATAAAGATTTACATTGGGAACAACAGGGCAAAGACTCGAGCCACAAAATTCTGATGCAGAATCAGATTTTAACTTACCAAAGTCTTGCAAAGGACATTTCTTTCTAAACCTATTTCTGCTACAAACATTCAGAGGCCACAGATTTGATATGGGGCCATTTGTAGGAACACTACATTTTACCCAAACACAAGGCTGTAGCCACCTCTTGCTTTTGCTCTCATAAAATGTGAAACTGCCTACCCAAACTGAAAAAGCGTCTGCACAGACTTTAAAACAGCATTTCTGCTTCTCTCCTCTGCTGAAAGCCTTGCATCACTAAGAAGAGGGTTTCTATTTTAAATTCTTTTCAATTCCAACAACTTACCAGGTTTAACAGCGTGGCCACGCAGCTGGGGCTGCAGCAGCATTTGCAGCATTGCTGGATTGTTAAAACTTTTCATGATCTGCACTGGATTGGGCTCTGGAAGCAAGCCTTTCCTATTGTTCCTCATCTCCAGGGAAGACAGAGACAAAAATGGTAGAAGCAGGAGAAAACAAAGAATACACGTAAATCCCTCCAGCCTGTGTGATAGCAACGTACACATTTCATCTGACACAGAAAAAAACATCTCCTTCCCTTCTCCTGCTCTTTTCCCCTCCAATGAAACACCTAATAAATTATTTCAAGAAAAGTTCAAGCACATTATTTCTCCTGAGACATTTCTCTTTTTTTGCCTTAAACCAAGATGGAGTTATCAATAAAGGAGAGTAAGGCACTGTTGGCATGAACATCACCTACTGACTTAGAACAGACTACTCATCTCTTTTATAAAGATGAAATGATGAGACTGTTCTGCCTCTACATTTAAGACACCTCCATGTAACACTTATCACATCCAATTTTCCAGGGAACAATTTGATAAGACGTGTGGGTGTAAAAAGCTTTCTTCTATATCGAGCATGAAATTAAACTATTTCTTCTCCTACCTTGAAATTTATCTTAAAACTGACAAATTCTTGCCTCCCTGTATTAAACTAAGTTTTAGCTTGTCAAATTACTCTGCTTCCACTTAGTTTTGTTTTGAACTGGAATGATTCCTCTTACAGAAAATTACATTTACTAAAACCCCAGAGCCGTGCAGGTGTAACTTTGTGATACCTCACGGCCACTTTTCATCCTTCTTCCTGGCATTGTATGGCCACGCTTTGCGCAGGGAGGAGCCCCAACTGGGCTGACTACAGAGACTCATGGAATGGTTTGGCTTCGGAGAGACCTGACAGCCCATCTCCTGCCATGTCCAGGGACACCTTCCACCAAGCCCAGGCTGCCCCAAAAGGGTGACGCTTCCAAAGGCTTGGCTCCTTCTCCCAAAGCAAAGCAGCTGAACCCCCGTGCCCCAGCCCACCCCCGAGAGGAGGTTGGCAGGTGTCTCACCATCCTCTGTGCTGCTATAAGTGCTGCCAGGGTGCTCCTGCCCGGCGCTCCGGGGGCACAGAAGGACACCTGCACCGTCCTGCCGTTGACAGCCGTGCCATCCATGAGTGCCCGCACCTCCTCGGCCTGCTCCGCGCTCTCGTACTCCACCACGGCGAAGTCACCCGTGCCACCGTCCTCCTCCTGGGCGAGCTGCAACAACAGGCACAGCCCGTGGGCAACCCGGGCAGCTCTGCCCCTCAGCCCCTCCAAACCCTCGCCCAGGTCACTGCCCACTCCCCCCAAACATCCTACTTGTACGGTGAATTTCATGTCTTCATCAGCAGGGTCACGCTTACCTACTTCAACTCCCCAGTCTAAGCTCATGGAGAAGCTCAGCTATGAAACGTATTTCACACACACACACACACACAGAACAAAGAAGGAATGAAAAGCAAACTGCAAACACACGTGGATGCTACACCAGTTTTTATCTAGCAGGATAAGAATTATCAACTCATTATTCTTTCAATTTTCAAGCCTGCAGTAATTAAAATGTCATTCCTCAGGCTCCATGGCAGCTGCTGAAACATGCGACAATGCAAATTCCACCGGTCTCTGGTGCCTTTTAGGAGAACATGGAGTCTGTGGTGGTGCTCAATGCCAAGAGAAGATGCCAGACTGATCAATCAAGCAGACTGGAAACAGGCTTACGTGTGTCACACAGTGCTCTGGCCTTTGTTTGCAGAGTTTTAGAGCGGAATGAGCAGATTTAAATCCAACAAAAAAAGAGGGTGAGAAGGGAGGGATGAAGCTTAGGCAAAAATCTCCAGTCCCCAAATGAATAGGAACGATACCCTGACACCAGCTCTGATGTGGAAGAGAGGAAATCTCCTCTGGATTTCACCGGGTAAAAACAACCTCATCCCAACTCTGAGGTGCCACAAACTTACACTAACAACTGAAATATGAATCTCAGAGATTTCACAGAAAAAGAGGGTGGTCAGATCTTTAGAGGCACTGTTAAAGCCTGGCCTCTGGGCAGAGCTCTGGAGAACACACATACTGATATATAAATACACACAGAGATGCTATATGTATGTGTCTGCATTTTATATTTTATTTTGATATCAATTTAAGTGCACTGGTAAAGACCTGAGGTACTTGTGAAAAGTAGCTTTGAAATACACATATTTTACTTTCAGTTAAACTGGAATACAGTTAAAAACTCCCTTAGCATGTCACAGTGCAGCTAGCAATACCCTTGCAAAGAATTCAGGGATCTTTAAACTTCCCAAACAAACAGGACTGACGGAAACCCTCTGTCCCTCTCCAGATAATAGCGGTAATTAAAAGGTCTTCTGGTCCATTTTGTTGAAGTGAAGGACAGAACACCTTCCTTTAAGTCCCAGGAAAAGCCATTTTCCCTAATATCCATCTGTAAGTATCTGGCTTCAGCTCTTCCTGACAGAGCATCTCTGCTGTCACGAGAAATAAAACTCCTTGCCTTTTTCCACACTTTCTTGGGTCTTCCTCCTCCTCCTCGCTTTGTCCTTAATTTTTGGGCCATCTCACTCATAAACCCTTCATTAATTAGTGCTGTTGTGATGAGAATTCATCCATCCTCTCCCCTTTAGCATCTATCCAACCTGAACTATCGTTCACCTCCCTCCTCCCTCCTGTATTGTGCAGAAACATGCATTTAGTGCTATTTACTGACCTAATGCAGACACAAACTGAATCCCCCCTCCTACTCCAGCTGTGGCCCAAGTATTACTATGATTTAAGAAGGTAAAAGTCAATTTTTAGGTGCCTCTAACCACACAGCAGACACCTGTTAGCGAAACCCACCTTTACCAAAGAAGCCTGTTATTCTTTGAAGGTCAGAGTTTTTAAAAGGATGCTGCAAATTTGTTGGGGGAGCTGAAAACAGCCTTTGGATTATCTGACAGCTGGAAAAAAAGCCCAGAATAAAGGACTTACAGAGATCAATCTGTTTAGCTAATTAAAGATTGAGCAAGAGACTTGATTGCAGCATTTAATACCTTCTTACAGGAAGAAAAAAACAGGGAGTAAAAGCTCCTCAATTTAGTCATCCGTGAGGTGAAGCTGAAGCCAGATAGACCCAAGTGAGGAAAGAGACACCAGTTCAAAACAGCAGTTTCTGGAAAGAGTTTCCCCCAATTTACTGATCTCCTGGTAGGTTTGAATCAAGCAAGTCTAAGGATTTACTTTGTCCAACTCCAAATTCCTGGGGCTTGAAAAGAGCCCTAAGGAGGATGTGGTGGCCTGCAGGTGGTCAGGCCAGACAGCCTGCTGGACCTTCTGCTCTCAGACCGGGAATCTCCGGGTGCTTATCCCTTAAGTTAATTCCTCAGCAGCCTCCCAACCCCTGAGCAGCCTTCCAAGAGACTTAAGGGGGAAAAACCAACACAAAAACAACCCAGCATTGGAAATCATAGCTGTGTGACTACAAGGAAAGCTTTCCTTCCACTGCCTGTTTCTGGTACTCCATCTGCACCACAACATTTATTTGTGGTCTGGGAGCTCAAAGCCACGAGGATAAGAAGGAAATCTTTACTCTACAAAGGCCACTAAGGCTCTGCCTGCAAACTTTCCCAAAGATGTACCATCTCCCTCTCTGGCAAGTCCAGCACTATGAGATCCCAAGTCTGCACCTTCCTCAATTAAGGAAAAAAACAGGTTAAATATTTGCATAGGTTTCCTAATGCATTAATTAAACCCATATATATATATATGTATTTCATCATGTAATCTGTTGCACTTGTGGTATTCACACACTCTGGCTTGCTTTACTGAACAATAGAACCACGAGCAACGTTCACTTTAAAAGCTCTCAAAACCAAAATTATTTCCAATAAATTCCATGAGGAGGGATGTCTTACTAAGATTTTACTGGCACTTCATGGGAGTGGTGTCCTGCAGAATCCCCAGACACCAAAGATCCTGCAGACCCAGCAACACACTTGTATCACACCTCATACTGCAGTGCAGACACACAACTATTCACCGGTTGCACCAAAAACAGGAGTCAAAGACAGCAAGAGTGAAACCTTGATCTCCCAAGAGACCCTACCTGGCAGAACACGGGTTTGTACTTCAGGGAGAAAGCTTCCATCAGCTCTTTAGAATCAGCACAGTCCTTCTGCAATTTATCTACACAAAGGCACTTGGAGTGAATAAGGTTTGTGGTGAGCTGGTTCACATCCATCCACTGTGCAAACAGAGTGCTCTCCTCCAACTGCTTGCCCAGCAGCTCCAGCCTGGCCTTTGCAGCAGAGTCCTTCTTCATGTATTCCACAAAGCCATAGCCCTTGGAGTGGCCCGTGGCCTCGCTGTACACCAGGAAACACCTCTCCACGTTGCCATAGGCACGCACCAGTTCCTCAAACTCTTCCAAAGTGAACAACGCGGGCAAGTTAGTGATGCACAGCAGGGCATCAGTGGGCTGGAGCTGCACGGAGATCTCCTTCCCCCGCAGGCAGTGCTGGTGGAACCTGCGGATGGCGCTCTGGGCCTGCTCCCCGTTCAGCAGAGTGACGAACGCTGCAAGAGCCCAGGGCAGGTGAGACCTCCCGCAGCCTCACAGCTGCTCCCGCACCTCTCCCTCCCCCTGGAGACCCCACAAGAGTTTCACACTCACCCCCAAGATGCAATAAGTAAATATATATTACAGCATATCTGGCTAAAAAACGGAATTATTAACATAACAAGCAATTAACGCAGAAAGTGGCTACAGAAACACAACATCATTACTTGTAATCCAACCAGATTGGATGTTTGGGCAACTAAATTAAATATTCGACTATTAGGCCATTATTTACTATTCCACTATTAGACTATTATTTGCTATCATTTACTAAATCAAATATTCTACTGAAGTTAGCACATTACAGATTCTACCAAGCATCTTTGCTGACAACATCGTCAGGCTGTCACTCTGGGGTTAATAAATCCTTTTTGGGTTTTCAGCCTGTAAAACATTTCACACGATCACTCAGTCACAGACTGGATGAAGTCTGCAGGGACCTCCTGAGGTCGTTTTGTCCAACCCCTTCCTCAAACAGGATCACCCACCAAAGGACCATGTCCAGGCAGACCCTCAGTGTCTCAAAGGATGGAGATTCCACCACCTCTCTGGGTAACCTGCAGCAGTGCCTGGTGACCCTCACAGGGAAAAAGTGTTTCCTGATGTGAGTAAATTGCATTTTTATCCCCTCAGCACCTGTGGCTTGTCCTGAGAGAGACCTCAGGCACAGTTTTCCAGAGGAATTCAGGGAGCTGAGGTCAGTTTTGCCCCAAAGAGGCCCTCTCTAAGGGAGCCCATAGTGACCAACCCACTTCTGGCCAACATCAGTAAGTTTGCAACTTCACCCTGGCTTCAGTAAAAGGTGACAAACTGAGCCACCAAAGCAGGCCCTGGGGGACAGACAGAGCAGCTGTGTGACAGCAGAGAAGCTGATGGCTTCATGCACTGCAGAGGATGTTGCCCACAGAATTCAAGCATGTATCACTGGAAGTTTTGAAGATCTTACCTGTCCTTTTATTTCTGTCCACATAACAATACTTGATTTCATAATCTTTAAACAATTCGTGAATCTCCTGCAAGAGAAAAGTACAAGTGACATGAGATAAATAAGTCACCAGACAAATAAGTGTATAAATTCATCTGAATTTCAAACAAAACCAAAAGCTTTCCTGACAAACAGAAAATTTCACCATAGAAACGCTGTCAAATATTTGTTTTCAGAAGAGCTGGTTGTACGACTGCAGCAATGTTTTTATCTCACACAAAAAACTGGCTTACTGAATCTGATTAATTTACTTTTCACTCTGTGAGGTCACATAAACACAAAAGGGCGTCCTGTCAACTGCCTTTTGCTAAAGACAAATAACATCACAGTTCATTAAATAGCAAAACCCCCTCAGTTTCTCTGAAGTGCAACTGGCATAGCTAAAATACCGCACAGACACGAAATACCGGCAGCATCACATCACACGTTCAGCCAGGGCTGGCAACGCCGGCCCCAAAGCCACGTGGTGCTTCAGCTCCCTGCAACTGCTCAAGTTCACTTTAGCAGATTTTCACTCTTTTAATAATGGATATTCTTTCAGCCAGCAGACAACTGTGCCCCAAATACCCCCTGGAAAGTATCCTCTATCAATTACTGTGCAGACGCTCAATGGAGAGTGGATCTCCAGAGTGTTATTTGCTCCCCCTAATTAATGGGGGAGAGGAGTGGGAGGGATGGGTACAGCAAGCGTAAGAGGTGTGTAGCTTGCTACAGGTATTCCCAACAAAACCAAGGTGCACTTGCCCCTCAAACCCACAAATGATTGTCACTTCAGTGGGGAGAAAGCACAGAAGAACATTCATCACCCCCAAGGACAAGCCATGAGCAGTAACCTCAATATACAGATCATTTCAGTGGGATAAATCCCATACACAACAGCACAAGACCATTTGAGCAAGCAAGATAAACCAGCAGCTTTGTCTGAAAGTTTAATTGCAGCCAATTTCCAGCAGCCAGGTTGGTAATTCAATACCTGGAGGAGCCTACAGGTTAATTGGGTTCTCAGTGAGGGGTATCAGGTGCACACCTTTTAGTCCAGCCAGCACCAATCTCTGGTTTCAGTAGTTAACAGCTGTCAAAGACTGCATCAATAAAACATTGGCAGCACTTCTCCAGCCACCACACCTCCTCCAGTCAGCTGTGACGAGGACGCGCTTTCTGAAAAGCAAAATATGCCACACATTCAAGCCAGGTAGGGGACTTGACTGTGGACATCTCTGAGGAGAATTAGGTGGTTCGTTCTCAGTCAGGAGAGACTAAGACCACACTTCCTGCAGTTTTGTGCAGCTCAGCTGGACTGTGGCACTGAAGACTCCAAAAAAGTTATTACTGTCCTGCTTAGAGAAAGAGGGGCATATCTGCCTCTTTTCTTTCCTGTATCATTTTACCAGAGTAACACTGATAGTTTTTATGATGACTAGATAGCAGGAGATACTATTTCCAACAGCTCTGAACACTGTTTTGAAAGTCATCTGTGAATCAGATGATTCCACATGATTTCCCAGTAACTGCCTGAAACTTTAACAGGAAAAACAGCCTCTACTGAACATTTCTTTGGGGATAATGATGAGGTTTCATGTAAAAAATTACGAGAACATAAGGAAGATTTAAAATGAAAGCCTAATTTAAGCACATACAATTCAGTAAGGATTTGAACACCAGTTTGCACGGGTTTGTGCAAAGGGCTGTCCCGGGAAGGTGCTGGTTCCTGTGCTCCCTTGGGCCCTTGGTAGGGCTGACACCTCCACGTGTGGACCTGGCTTTGTGCAGTGCTTCAGTGAAAGCATTTTTCACATAAACACTGGTTGTGACAATTTACAGAAGTAAAACACACCGTTGCCAACTCTTAGGCAAACGTGTACTCCTTAAATTAAACAGATGTAAATATCTGCGTGTGTGAGACCGAGGTTTTTCTATTCCTGAGCCAGCTTTCGACCTCAGGCCCTTCTGTAAACTTTAGCTCCAACATCTCCCAGCACTCAGGTCTGGTGGAACAGAACACTGGGATGTTGGTCACAGTTATTCGCCACAGCCCAGGGACCAGTCCAGGAAAGGAACGGGAGCACTTCACCCTGTTCCGATCCAGGTTCAGCACCCAACGCAGCCGATCCCTCTGATGCAAACTGGGGCCAGGAGGGGATGTTTACTCTGGGAGGAGAAAAGGGCCATCCGAGTCAGGTATATCCTCCGGTGCGACCCTACTAACCTGCCAGGAATGTAAGCACAGGGCTGTTTCCCTGAGAACGGCACCAACAAACAGCTGTGGATCCCTGTTCCCGAGCGCCCGGCTCCTCTGGCCGCACCCCAGAGACAACAGGGACCACTTGCCTCGCCTTAACTCCCGGGCTTTAGTAAAGCAGGAGTAGCCACCCCAGTGCTGGTACCACATGTGAGCACTGGCCCCACCCCAGGGCCACCACCTCGGCCACATCCAAACCTTCTTTTTGCAAAACGGCTTCTCCTAAAGGACTTTTGCCTCTTCAGTAAATAAATGAATCTACTCATCTGCAAAAACTGACTGATAACAACCACACTAATCCTGATCTAACTGCAGCCTATGAAGTCTAATGAAAACAGCAACATCTACCAACATGCTGGAGGCCCAGCTGCCCTGGGCATCACACACTGGACATATATATTATGTATAATATATATTGATCTGACAGTAAAAATCTTAAGCTGTCTGGCAGATACACTGCAGTCATGGATCCTGTGGAGTTTCTGCAACAAGGCCAGGTTGGACGGGGCTTGGAGCACCCTGGGCTGGTGGAAGGTGTCCCTGCCCATGGCAGGGGGTGGCACTGGATGGGCTTTGAGGTCCCTTCCAACCCAAACCAGTCTGGGATTCTCTGACCTTGGAACAGAAATACAACCAGTAATGCTCAGCTACAACATAGTCCCTTAAACCTCCACAGTAATGTTATCACCAGTCAAAATTAAAAGCCTAACTAGCACATAATCAGTTCATACATTAAATTTAGCAGAAAAAGCAACCCCAAATATATTAAAGAGAAATTACTGGCAAACATAAGATGGATACACTTTAAAAAATGAATTATTTACTACTATAAATGTGGTCTTGAAATACTTCAGTTCTTGGCCTGTCCTGTCTTGTCTTGGATAGAAAAACTGGCAACATGAGTTTTCAGCACATAGTATCAATTTGCAACTTTCATCTCTGAAATGGAAAGAATTCTTTCCTTACAGAGGATCTCTGTGCTTTAGGACCTGCATTGTTTTAAACACAAATGAGAAAGGGAGTCATTCACAGGCACATGTGCCCTATTTATCAAATTAGTAAAGCTCAGTGTATTATTTCTAATAAACCCAGCTTTTCCTACCCAGGATCTAACTGTGCAAGGGGAAAATATTCCAGAAATTCTCAGCCCTCACCTGGAACAATAAACCATTATATAAAGCCTACAGCACCCTAAAGCCAAGCATTTTTCTCTCTCTAGAGGTAAAACTAGACGGAATACTAAAGGTAATAATTGTGTTATTCTGGCAACCAAATATTTGACAATTCTAATGCTGCCTGGCCAGGTTTGTGCAGTGAACTTTAGGGAAGTTTCCAATATAAACACTGTACAAGCCTGGTCTATAACTTGGCTCTCACTGAGCAGCTGAAGGCCCAAACTTCACACACATATTCCTGAAATGGGAATCAATTAAGTTTTAAGTAGCTATTTGGCTAACCAAGAAGTTTTATATCATCTCAGAACTGAAAGAGACTCTGTTTTCCTTTGTGCAGGCAGGGCAGGAAAGAAGTTCTCAGGAAAAAAAAGCTTTACGTTTACAAATGATATAATGGGGTGCTCATTTAATTCAAATTTTAGACCACAAAATCTTTGAGTCCAGCACATGACACATGGATTTCACCGCAGATATAAAAACATAAAAAGTAGGTAGCAAGCATGAGAACATCAACACAGTTTAAAATAATAATATGCTACCAAGGGGAAAACTCAGAGAGTCTGTTGGAGAACAAGAAGTGGAGCAGAGAGCACCAACAAGAGGGTTAATAACAAAGCACAAAGACTGACACGCAGTGCAATTTTACATATCTCCTGACCACAGCAGTAGGAGGGCCTCAGTTTCACCAACTGGGCATCAACTGCTGGGCAAATCCTCTCCTGCTCCTAAGAAGTTACATTTCAGGCAAAGACCGGGCTCACCAAACCATACAGTATATTTTCTTCCTTCACAAATTGTCAAGCATTTTTCACTGTTGAAGCTCTCAGTGGCTGCAGCATCAAGTCTAAGAGGTAGAGCAGATGTCAGCCTGCCCAGGCACCCAGGAACAGGAGCACTGAGGTGTGTCCTAGAGCCCCAGCTCAGCACATTCCCCCTTCACTTCCACACTCCCAAACTATGAAACCTGAAATAAATTCAAGCCTGGAATTCCAGGCCATAAACTGCCTTCAGGGCAAACCTTTTTGTTTGAGAATTGATTCTGCCTTTTGTAAGACCATAACCCTCACAGATCTTTAGCAAAGTAATATAAGAAAACGTTAGGACAGAACAACAACAGTTTCTCAATAAACTTATGATCGACATGGAACGAAAAGCTTATTTCTCTGATCTTCCAGACACATGTTAGTGTGCTGGTAAGAGAAAAACTATGGGACTGGGAATTAATTCCATCATCCTGGGTATACCGAGGTAAATGAAAATGGAAAAAGACATTGAAAGAGGTAACATGAGAGAGCAAGAGCTCAAAGCAAAGCAATAAAGCAAATCCAAAAGCACGTACATCCTAAGGCATGAGAGCTGCTCACTCTGCACCAAGTGTGCCTTTCATGTTCACTCAGTGTGACGGAGGAGGAACGAAAACACAAAGGCCCCTTCTACTCAAGGGTCTGGCATACAGCAGATTGGGAGAGAGCACTTCCTCAAATCATCACACTTCATTAAAGGCTTTCCATCAAAAAGGAACAAGGAAAAATCATGGCTAATCCAGGGAGAAAGGGGGGAAAAACCTGCAGCACCACCAGAAATAGCATCGTGCTAAGCAGTGATTTGTCTTTTGATCAGGAACAGACACTGGTGAAAAAAACTAAATGGGTACAATGGGTCCCAAAACACAAAATAAAGCCCTGTCCCAGGTGCACTGCACCAGCTTCTTATCAACACCTCATATTCCATCACTCTATACGTTCTGTCACGCCCAAGGAGAACCACAGGGTATTCAAATAATTACCCAGCCCTACTTTGCTTCATGTCCTACATTCAAGTAGAGCATCCCCCCAACAAGATTTATTTTCTAGCCTCAGCTTAAAGAAGAAATGTAACACGGTGGCATTTAGGGATAATCAAGCACAGAAAAAGGTGCATCTTCCACTGGCTCCACAGCTGCAAAGAGGGGAGGCAAAAAGCAAACAGCCCTCACTGGTCACTCAGCAGAGAACACTGGAGATTTTGCTACCAGTGTTGGTAATGATGAGCAAAACAGATAAGCCAAGGTTTATTTTTCCTAGCAGGAATTTCATGCGATAGGAATTGGTGTGCCAAGGTACCAGCCTGCTGATTAAGTCACAGTGATGAGCCACTGCTCCTATGGAAGTTAATCAGCCACAAATAGGGAGCCACTAACAGTGAGAGACAATGAATTGGGGGGAACCAAAACCAATTCTTCCAATCCACTGGGTAATTACAAAAAAAAACCCAGAAGAAACAGAAGCTGATGCCTTTGTCCTGGTTTTGGATAGGACAGAATGAATTTTCTTCTTAGTGGTTCAGTGGTGTGTTTTGAATTCGGTATGAGGGTAATGTTGATAAGACACTGATGTTTCAGTGCTTACTCTGAAGGAGCCCACAGGACTTGGCAGTGCACAAAAAGCTGGGACAGCCAACCTGAACTGGCCAAAGGGATATTCCATACCAATGTCATGCCCAGGGCATAAATTGCTGAGAATTGGCAGGAGCTGCCTCTCAGGGACAGGCTGGGCATCAGTCAGTGGGTGGTGAGCAACTGCATCAGGCATTACTTGTTTCCCTGGGGTTTCATTCCTCTCTCTCTCCTTTTTATTGCAATAATTATCATCATCATTAGTATTATTTATATATATATTATGTTTTATTTTGCTTCAATAATTCAACTGTTAACTCAGGAGCTTTACTTCTTTCCCCATTCTCCTCCCCACCAGGGCAGGGGGGAGTGAATGAAATGGTAAAACCACCACAGCCACACAAACTCCAGCCAAACAAAACTCCCAGTTCAGCGAGGTACAACTTCATCTGGTCATGCTGAGGTTCCTGGCATCTCATTACCAGTAAAGGAAAGAAGAAGGTATTATTTCCTTCCCTCCCTGTGCCCAGAGCAATCCTCCTGCCTCCACAGTGCTCAGAGCAGTTTCACAGAGTTCTGAAGACCTTCTGTTTGCAATTTCAGCACTATCAGCATCACATGTGACAGTGCCCCTTGCTATTGGAATGGATTAGATGATCGATCAGAGATGACGGCTCAGGGAGATGCTCACACAACAAGGCAATCCAAGAGACTCCCCACCACGACATCGCTGATTCACTGCCAACCACTCATCAGAATAAAAGCAACTACTACAACCACAGTTGCTTTCAAGTCTCTTGGCAAAGATTCTGGATACAAACACCAGTCTTACCACACCACCACATCAGAGGACATTAATGCTAACAAGAACAGAGCCACTATGTGATGCTTTTCAAAGAGACTGACACCAGCAGGACAAAGCCTGTCTTACTGTAAAACATCTCCTATCGCTGCCCTGCCCTAACGAAGCCATAAAACGATGACTCTGGGGAGAGCACATGACACTTTCTCACCCTTGCAACAAGGACTGCAAATTGACGGAGCGCGTTGTGCAAAGGCTGTGGGATGAGCGGGGATCACGGCTGCGGAGCGGGAAGGGTGGGATGCAGAGCAACGTTGCTGGAGCTCCATGGAGAAACAGCAAAGCCTGGTGGGACCCTCCAGGCAGCCTGCCCCACGCTCAGTACTGAGCTCTTAAGGCAGTAATGGAGCTTCAGCTCCACATTGGGAGAGCTCAGCAACAGCTGTCCCTTTTCAGGTCATTAACACAGCTCAGGTGTGGTGCTGCAGCAATCACACAGGGGGAGTTTGGGGAACTAACTGGCAGCTCTGAAGACTGCACCCACAGCTCAGGACAAAACGGATTCACCTGCCAACTAAACAGCAAATGGAGACTTTGCCTTCAAGAACAGTGAAGATGCAAAAATGTCTCCAACAGATCTGTCGCTAAAAGCCCTTTCCATGGTCGGGGAAGAGAAATGCCTGAAGAAGCACTAATCCCGAGAGTGCATATCTGCAGGTTGAGCTGTACAGCCCAATGAAGAATCTTCTTGCCGTAGTTTTGCCTTAATTTGTTCTCCCTTTGGATTTGTTCCATACTGACACTCAATGAAAATAGCTCCTAAGGGGATGCTGACTCACATAGTGTGACAGATTGCAAAGTGCTTTCTTCAGCCTGTCCTTCATCCCCAGCACGGGCTTGGGATTTCCTTAGGAACACACATGTTGCCAAATGTGTGTAAGGAGAAATCCCACTTGCCAAGACTCAAACATGGACAACCCTTGTCCCTTAACAATGGTCACCTGCACCAAAAGCATTCAACACTTCTGACACTTCAAGATCTCTCTGTTTGTTTGGTTTCTAAGACTACAAACCTGTGGAACGCAGTTTCTGGTTCAGAAACTTCACTGCTAAAGGTACATTTCTTCTGTAGCCTTAAGATTTTTTTTTTAATTCCATTTAACACTGGTAGAACTCCAAAGGTAATGGAAGATTACAAGCACAGTAATAAATGAAGTTAATATGTAGCCATAACTGGCAGAGGAATGTATTTGTTATATAATTTCATATGATAAAAAGGATGTTTTTTTTATTTTTCTGACAAAACTGAGTATCTCCACCAATCTCCATCAGCAGAACAGTCATTTCTCACTTGAAAACTGTTTTGGTAAACCTTGGCCCGGCTCTTTACATAACAACGAGGAATGGCAGCAAAGCCAACACCCCAACGATTAGAGATGAATAGTTACATTTATGAAAACCTATTCTGGGAGGCTTGGCTGCATTTCAACGATGTTCATCTCCCTCTCGACAGCGAATAAACTGGCCAGGTCAGAAACAGTTTATCTGATTTTACTTGGCTCACCAATCATTCCAGAAGAAAGCAGAAGACAAAACAGTGTTTACCAAGGGTGTTAATTTCCAATGAGAAATGCTGAATTTAACAGTAATTTTTGGAAACGCATGACAGCCAAAAACACAGGTAGACTTAATGTTGCCTGACCACAAACATACTCTCATTTCCAAAACTGCTCCAGGACAGAAACTTTCTGCAGCACAGCTCTTCTGCCTTTACGAGCCAACACTAGTTGCTCAACAATGTTAAAAATTAAAACAACATCTTTTAAACTGTATTTCAGGATCTGTACATAGTGACACCGTTCGACAGGGCAACATTAGAACCTTCCATCACCGAAACAAAATGGGAAACTCCCAGAAAACCAAACTTGACCTTAATATTGGTATTTCCTTGTCTGACCAAGCAATGCCAAACACGCAGGTGAGATGTGCTTTTAACCAACCCTCGAAGAACCTTGTGCATGCAATGGGAGCAAGTAACACAACTTCTGGAGCCTCACAGAGCGATCCTGCCCCAAATATCCACAGCAAGCATCTGGTGACACACCAATAAGTCCTCTCTGTCAACACCATGACACACTCCAGCTTCTCGCAGAGACGATGGGGATTATCAGGGTTCTCCACGCTGCGAGCTTGCTATTGATCAGGCCATTGGGTTGCTATAAATAAAGGTGCCTAAAACATCCTGACAAAACTGTCATCCCTAAAGCTCTCACCGCCTCCCACCACACCGCAGCACGGCCCAAGAGGCTGAAAAGCCCCGGAGAACCAAACAGCAGTAAGTGCGAGCTGCGGGTCGGGTTACAGCGAGTGCCCAGAGCCCCGTCCCGCATGAATAGCCCCTTTCTGCCGGAGTTCGGGGGAAACCGATAGTCTGCACGTGTTGCTCCCACCGCAGGTAGGGAGCCACCTGTGCTGCGGGGGGAGAGGCACCAGGAGAGCGGAACAAGAGCTGCGCTGACACTTCTCACACCCCCTTGTGTGTCCGGGGCCGGCCGAGCCAGCTCAGGGTCCCGGGGGGCTCGGACGCCTTCCCCTGCGAGCATTGCCGGCTCCAGAGGAACGCTCCCGGGCCCAGGAAAGCAGCCCTCCCTGCCCACACGCGGCTCGCACCTCGCAGGAAAGGGAAAGGCAGGGAAAGGCAGGGTTGGGGCTGTCC
>VWZF01003789.1:377969-472155 GCA_013396755.1 Sclerurus mexicanus
CGGACGGACAGAGAGAGGGAGAGAGAGATACACGGGCAGAGAGAGGGACAGAGAGAGGGACAGAGAGAGAGGGAGGGAGAGAGGGACACACGGACAGAGAGAGGGACAGAGAGAGAGAGGGACAGAGAGACGGACACTGCCACGGACAGACAGACCGGGGGCTGGGGGTGCTCTGGCACCGACAGAGGGACAGACAGACCGACTGACAGACCCACTGACCGTCCCTCCATCACCCTCAGTCCCTCCATCTCCACTCCCTCTATCATCTCCAGTCCTTCCATCGCCTCCACTCCATCACCCCCAGTCCCTCCATCACTTCCCAGTCCCTCTTCCCAGTCCCTCCATCACCCCCAGTCCCTCCATCACCCCCAGTCCCTCCATCACCCCCAGTCCCTCCATCACCCCCAGTCCCTCCATGCCCATCAGCACCACCTTCCTTAGGCACTGATCCACCCAGAGACCCTGAAACACGGATTGACAGCAAACCGGAGCAGATCCCAGAATCAGGGAGGGTGGGAAACACCTCTGAGATCACGAGTCCAACCTCTAATCCCCAGGGAACCCCAGTGCTCCATCAGGGGTCAGCAGGCACGGTGGCCCAGGGTGACCTCGTTCTAATTTTAGTCTTCATCAGAAATGTCCCAAACTAATTAAAATCCATCAAAAAGGGTAAACCAACACCTGGAGGCAAAAGTCCTTCTCGTGTGGCACGGCACCATGTCCTGGGCTGTGACCTGGGATGAAAAGGAGCCCGATGTCCCAAGAGAAGGACAATATTTCTGGGAATCACTCTAAGTTTTCCTGTCTACACCAGTAGAAACATCTCACTCCGTTAGCCAGCACTCCCTTTAAAAAATAAAATAGGCTGTTCTCTTGGAAAATCCATTTCTCCTTTAGCACAGTTACTTGCAATGTCATTTACAGCGCAGCAGATTTAGCTCTTAACGTTGTCATCATTGCTATAAAGGGATGAAGAATTATTGAAATATTTGCATCCATTTTTAGACCGCAAAGAACAGGCAAAAGAGAACCCAGACCTGAAAATATTGTCTTAAAAAGGAAATTGGAAAAAACCTCAGGAGTTAAACTGGGTGTATGTGACTAAGTTCTTACGGAGAAAATCTAATTCTGAAGGGTAATTCTTGATTAGGTTTGAAGTGCCCTTTCAAAGACAGGACTGTCAGCTACACATTAAAAACTCCACCAAGGAAGTGTTTTTAGAAATTGCTTTAGCCCAACCCAAAGCAAGTTAAGACTCCAAAGTATTCTGGACCTTCATTACTTCTAAAATTAATACAAAAGTACTTTTTGGTCTATTATTTATAAAACCATCAGCTGACAAGCTTCTGCTCAGGGGCTTCCTCTGCCCTGGTTTTTTAACAGGTTCTGTTCCTCCTCCTTCCGTATTTGCATCACTTTTAATGAACTTTTGGAAACGAGGGGTGCGAAGGACACTTGGAAATAGTTCATGTGTTGTCCCAGCCTGTCCTGAGCAGTATCAGCTTCACCTTCGTATTTAAACCAAACCCAGCAAAAACAGCACAAATGATTACTGTGAGATCTGATATAAAGAGAATTTCATATTCTTAGAAAATCAAGATTTTTGCAGGTCACTATTCCTTGAGAAATGGGACTGGAAAATATGTATATACTTGCTATTTTTTTCAAATTTCAGGTAAAGATTTTAGCTTTAAAACTATGAAACACTTTTTCCAGCACAAGTTGTGAGGACTTCTTGAGTCCCAAGGATTTACAAAGTGCTTCCTATTAAATTATCCTTAAAGAACTATGAGGGAAAAGCCTGCTGGTAACTTTATAAATTGATTTTCAGGTGAAGTGATGACACTGAAGTAGGGATGGTATAAACTGTCTCCTCAAAACCTGCTTGGAGCTCCTCATTCATTATGTGATGTAAGTTATCCTGGGACCATGGAAAAGGAATACTCCTCTCCAGGAATCCTGAACCATGTAACTATCTCCTCAAAAATAATAACCACATTCAGCTACTACAGTAGAAATCATCTGCTCAAACACCCACACATTTACTGAAGCTAATGAAGGAATCACAGTAATTAAGCATTGATTTTTCCAGTGTGAAGGTGGAATGTGCTTCACCTGGCCACCATTAACCATCAATCCCACCTACAGCGATGACCTTCTCAAAAGCTGCCTCTTTTGTCTTTTTATTGTGGGCACCTGAGTGGAAATCAGCCAAGTCAAAGGGTATTGCCAAAAAAAGTAGTTCAGAGATGAGTAGTTTGATACTAATGGCAAAAATAGAGCTCCTGCAGTCTGAGTTGTAAAGAGTTTTCAGAGAAACTGCAGAAAATGGGAATATAGGCAGAGAAATGTAATTTTCTCTTGCTTAGAGAGAGAGGTTTAAAAGATTGTATTTGGTAGGTCAGAGTGTTCATCACTCCACTCCCCTGATGTTCACGTTCCCAGGTGGCTGACGTTCCATAGGCCACCAAAGGCAGCTCCAAAGCGCTGTGGGAAGAGCAGAGGGATTTCCAGGATGCTCCCACTGTCCGTGCAGGGGAGCTGGGAGGAAGGAGAAGCTGGTGAGCCACCACCACCACGTCATGGCACCCCAAACCGGGCACCAACACCCAAATGTTCCCTCTTGAACCCACATGTCACCCCTGCTTCGACCTGCACTGGCCCCTCAAACAGCTCCCTGGGGGATTAAACTGATTTGAAGAACACTCAAACTTAGGAAGCCATGAATAAAATCTCTCTCTACCAGAGCAGTGAAATGGCGTGAGGTGAAAGAGTCCTTGCTGTGAGAAGGGACTCGGGTCAGGGAAGCTCTCAGACACCCTGAGGATGATGCTGGTGTGAACCCAGCATGAAATACAGGTGGGAACACTGTCCTAAAAGGGGCTCTGCCTGGGGACAGCAAAAGCAAAAAGCACTAGTGAAAAATCACAGCCCGGTGCTCTGCAAGTGTAGCTTTGGTTGTGCTGCTGACCTGATGGTGTCACACAGATAAGCCCCTTTGCAGTGATTTAATTTAGCTCACTAAATTGCTTGTTAATTAAGAGTAACATACCCATCCCCAGCAGTTGCTCTTGTAGCTCTTGTAAGCTGGAGATTAATTTCTGCAGCTCTGAAGTCACACAAGCCATAGAGATACGGATTCCCTTTCATGGCCCGAGCGTGTTAGAGCGGGGGCACAAATGTTCTTTTGGAATTAAAGATGCAGGCAGGAATAATTGTCCACGGTGCTCTAGCGGAAGGTGTCCCTGCCCACGAGAGGAGCTTTAAGGTCCCTCCCAACCCAAACCACGCTGGTGTTCTGTGATTCCGTCTTCAGAAACAAGTTCAGGTCTGTGCAGGTAAAAGACAAACCAAAAACAGAGGCCATCTGCTGGATGTGAGACCCCCCTGGTGTTCCCAGGTACTGGAGGTACAGGGAATGCAGCTGTGAGCTCTTCAGGTTAGCGATGGCTCATAGGAAAGAGGAATTTAACAATTCCCTAATCTCAAACCACATGGGTTGGTGTTTCCTGCAGTGAGGGTGTGGAATCCATGGGCTGCTGTATATTCCACAAAACTCATGGATTACCAGCACCACTTCACGCCAACCAAACCCAAACAATGCCATCCTCTTCATGCTGTGCCCACTTTTCCTGCTCCAGCTGCTCCTTCAGTTTCATGAACACACTGACATCTCCAACCCCACGGATGCAGGTTCAGTTGGGTGATGATCACCCAGACGCTCAATCATCCCACGAACACACATCCAACACGAACCAGAGCTGCCAAAACAAGCCCCTTTGCCCATTTCCCCAAGATTTCAACACGTGGCACCCCAGTGCACCACTCCAGAGCGCAGTAACGTGCCCAAACAAGGGATGTCTCTTCACTCCTGCAGTTTGCTTCCACACAGCCACAAAAGCACCTCAGCCAAACATCTTCTTTTTAAGTGCAACCCGATGGCTTTTACCTCCCAAGGACTAGGAATGATGGATTACCTCAGGAACTCCTCCTCGCGTTCCATCCTGCAGCTCAGTGAATAAATAGGAAAGAAATGGAGCAGACAAGAGCTCTGAGTTGCAAAGTGAGTGACTATGCCAAGGAAACCATTACCCTGGGCCACACTGTAATGGGCTATTTTGGGACTCGTGGGCTTCGCAGTAGAATTTATGACCTTTGTTGCCTAGTGCATCATTAGCAAATCACTTTGGTTGTGTTTAAAGGCAGCAAAACAAGAGTGAATATTAAAACAAACCACCCCAAACCAAAGCCAAATTCTGGAATAACATCCGAGAACAAAGGAAAGTAAAATCAAACAAATATTGTAAGTACAGTTCTCTTCAACAAATGGCCCAGGGGAGCCTCTGCAATACTTTCTCCTAAATCAATGCCCTCCCTGCTTTAAATCACCATTCCTCCCTCATTCAACTTCAAATTTAGCCATAGCATTGGCACAAAGTGCATTTTGGCAATTTTACTGTTTCAAAAAGATTAAAATGTCCCTTGGATTTCTGGCAAAAGCAGGTACAGCCCCACATTCCTACCCAGAGTATTTTTATTGGCCAGCCCTTTACTGAGCCGCAAAGGGGAGTTTCAAACCATCCCGTCTCAGATTCCCTACAGGAATTTTCTAGGAATTGGAAACTGATAGTGATAGTTCACAGGGAGTTGTAAAATCATTTCACATCAAAAAACAGGGAAATTACAATAGTGGGTTAAAGCATTCCCTGGGGAAAATGGATACATCTCCATCACTGTCTCATTTACAGCTCCTTGGATCTGGCTAATTATAAACGTGGAGAAAACTGGCCGTGTTTAACTGAGTAGCAGAGATAAACCAGTCCATGATTTATCCCTGCCAGCAGAGGCTGGAATTTCCAACATTCCACCAACATTTTGTCATTAAAAATGCTGTAACTTGTTCAATATGGAAAAACTTGTAAAATGTGGAAAACTGGCCTAAAGGAGGTATAAGTGAAACTTTCCCCCCAAACTGATGAGACTTTCGAATGTTGTGCCATAAAAAGGCTTCCATGGAGACTGTCACCCAACGTGCCTTTCTGCCATAAGTGTCTGACTTCTCCATGATCCTGGGGAGCAAAAAAATCCCAGCCCCTTCCTGTTTTCCAGGCTCCCTGGCTGAGATTACGGCAGCAACACCCTTGCCTTGGTTTTGGACACTGCCTTGGTTCTGCTGCACTGCAAACAAACACACTGAACGAGGACATTATTATTTGCAGCAATTAGATCACGCTGTTTAATTACTCAGCCTTTCATCTCGCCCACTTGCATGTGATTTGCATACATTATGCCAAGAGAATTGATACTGGGAGCGAATGAATCCAAGTGTCAGAACGTTGGAAAAGTGAAAATCAGTGTATTAAAACTATTTGACTGCGTTCCGAGTTTCCTGTTGTGGGTGCCAGCCCATCTCAGGGTGTCTGCCTGGTTTCATTGCCTCTGAGTGCCCTGGAAGGGTTTTAAAATAAAAAATCCAGCAGTGCTGGCCAAAGTGGAAACACCTGGAGTCTGAGCGGGATGTTGAACTGGTGTGACAGTGCCTGGGTTTGGAGGGGACACAGACCACCAGTTCTGTAAGAACGTGGCAACTCCTCTTTCTGTGTGCCCTGTGGGACCAGGGACAGCACCCAGGGAAGGGCTGGAGCTGTGCCAGGGCAGGGTCAGGGGGGATCTCAGGGAAAGGCTCTTCCCCCAGAGGGTGGTGGGCACTGCCCAGGCTCCCCAGGGCAGTGGGCACGGCCCCAAGGCTGCCAGAGCTCCAGGAGGGTTGGGATGATGCTCTGGGGCACAGGGGGTGACTCTTGGGGATGGGGCTGTGCAGGGCTGGGGGTTGGATCATGGCTCTCATGGATCCCTTCCAGCTCAGCACAGCCTGGGATTCTGTACCTCTCTCATGCAAACTGCTTGTGCAAAGTGCCCACTCGACAGTTCTGGAGGCCCAGGTTGTTCCCTCCATCCACGGAGCAGCTGTTGTGCTCCTGCCACGCGAGGGAAGGGGGAGAAGGCTCCCGCGCTGGCTTTTTGGCCAGCAGTTCCCCTTCCCTGCCATGACTCCAGCTGTCCCACTGGATGCAATCACAGTGGAGAGCACTGGTGGGACTGCCAGTGTCAGCTCTAAAAACACACAATAAACCCGAGTGAAGCGGGATCGTTCCTGCTGCCTCGCATCTTCCCAGGGTGGTCCCATCCACTGCTGCCACCGAGGAAACCAGCCCAGGGATAACACTGCATTTCTCCATAGTATTTAGATGAGGCCGCTCCACGAGCTTCCAGATCTGAGATGTTCCACCTCTGCCACCGAATTCCTGCGTGTCTTCTGCTCCAGCCGCTGCCGTTCCCAGGCGGTGCCCACTGCTGCTCCCGAGGTGGGGCTGGCAGCGCCCTGCGCAGGCCCTGGCACCCCCAGCAGTGGGGTTTGGCACCTCACGAACGAGGCAGGGCTTGCAGGACTTCACTCTTGGACTCGAGTGTCGAAATTCCACTGCAGCCTTGGCTGCAGGAACACCAGCCCTTCTGGGCCAAGGTCCTTCCGTGACTCAGTTCAGAGCACAAAGGAGAGAAAATAATGACCTCTCATCACGCCCGAGGGCTGCAAATAAGGAATGGGAGATAGCCCGTGGCACTTGGGTCCCTCTCTCACAGTCTGGGTGCCTGGCAAAGGGGGTTTGTACAGCAAAACAACACAACGGTTACCCAGTTAACTGCTGGGGGAATTAATATTCCAAACATCACTGACAGCCCGGCGCAGGCTCCTTTGAAAATCCCAGCCCTAGCTGGAATTCTCTTTTAGAACAAATGAAATGGGCAGCCAAGAGCTATGAATGCTGCAAATTAATCTCTGCACTTGCAAACAGCCTTCTGGATTACCTGCACGCTCTTAACTTGATCCAGGGCTTTTGCACCCTGGTTCTTAACTCCCTTTTCCATATTTGCTGCCAGTTTACTCCCCTAATTTGTCCTCTGACAAATTCGCTGTCTCTCCTCACCCCCATTTCTGGGTCACTTTAGAGAATAAGGCCTTTGAAAGCCCAAGATCTCCTTTTGACCAGTTATAGTCACAACTCCTGCTGCATGTGAACCTCCCATGAATTCTCATCCATCCTCTCTCTCCTTGCCAAGGGCAAGGGCAAAGATAATATTTCATGGCTTAAGTGGCCTTATAAAATGTTCATGGGCAAATTGTAACAGACTCGTCTTTCCAAATCACACTTTTTATCCAGGCAATGGCATAAACAAATAAAGAATGATCTCAAGTGATCAAATCCTCTCAACCCAGCACATTGTGCCCATGTAAACAGCAGCAGGCGACTTGGATATGGGAAAAATCAACACTTCCAGTGCTCAGACCCTGAAAGCTCTGAACCCATTTCACATTAATGGACACAAACCAAAGGCAACGCTCGTTCTCATTTCATTTTTTTCCTAGAAGGATGAAAGCAAACCTGCAGGAAATTAATACCACTGTGCTGCAAAAACTGAGGTGAATGGTTATAAAGTCTTAACGGTTATGGGGAAGGAGGATACGGGCTCTAATTGCCTGTTTTATGATCTTGCTCCTCAGTCAACACCGTAAAATAATGATGGGCAGGGAAGGCCACGGCAGCAGCACAGGCAATAAAAACAGAGAGCTATCAGGCAGCTTCTTATAAACCTCAATTACATCCATGACGGGGTTTGGGTTGAAATGAGCAATCAGATCTTTCCCAGCGTTCCATTTATTCCTGCTGGGACAAGGTCGGCTGGCAGCATTTGGGGCTGGGATTTGGCACACCTCTGCAGAGGAGTTTTCCATGTAATTACTCCTTACCAGCAGGAGCTCTGGCTCCTCTCACCCCTTCAGGTACGAGCAGGGCTGTCCAGACCCCTCGGCCAAGAACAGTCTGTACGTCCCAGAGGAAAAGCGACCGAGCAGCAGCTCGGGGAAAGCTCTGAAGGCAAAAGCAAGAGGGGTTTTGTTGCTGTGACTTCCAAGAGGTTCTGCAACCTGCTGCATTGCTGGCAGAGCTGCAACAGAGCCCTGCAAGCACCTTCTGCTGGCATGGACCGTGAGGAACCCCCACAAAACACCTCCACTGATACAGTGCTGTAGTTAAAATAATGGATATTAAGGCATCTACCAACAGAGTCACAGAACATTCCGAGCTGGGAGCGACCCCCAAGGGTCACCAAGCCCATCCTTATTGAAAATATTCCTGACACATTTTGATCAAAAATTATTTATCCCACTATAAAACACAGCAGAGAATATGCCAGTTAATAAACACAGGTTGTACATATACATTTAGCAGTGCAGTTTAATTACAGCTGCACTTAATGAGTTGCTTCTCACCACGAATACCCTCCCCAGCCTTACCTGGTTGGAATCAACACCTGCACCAGGACTCCACCTTCTCTGGGTCATGGAGCTGAACAAATACTGTCCTTGCTAGAACTTCCAATCTGATTTAGCCCTGAATTTTAGAAAGAACACCTTTGTGAGTTCTACAGGACAGGACAATCTACAAAGCACCTCATTTGATGTTTTACTCAAACAGGGGGAACAGTTTCTATGCTGAAAGCCATTTTCCCTTTCTGCTTAACCATTCTGCTTCCTGCCTGTGTTTGTTTTCTTTGTGCAGCAGCAACATCAAACTCAGGCCTTTTCTCCTGAAGGCAAACCCGACACAACAGCCAGTTTGTCCATTCTCCACCATCCAGGCTGATGTGGGACACGAAAGGAGGCATTCTGGCAAGCTGGGTGCAGGGATGGATGCGCAGGCCATCAATGCAGAGCTCTGAGAGCACAAAGCAGAGCTCAGTGGATTCCTGCAGTGCCTGCTCAGCAAAGAGCCCCCAGCTAATCCCACACAAACACAGCAGAATGGCAAAGCCACAGGGTTTGCAGGGGCAGAGAGAAGAAAACCCTGACATTCTTGGCTTGGGGGAGTCTGTGCAGCGGCTGAACACTTCCAGAAATGTTCCCTTCCCAAGGAATGACCAACAGGCTCAAAAAAGGCCCTAAACCTTAGATCAGTGTTGCCATTTGTATGTGAAGTTCAGATCTCTCAAGGCTGCTGATAAAAGTAGAAGCACCTGAGTGAACTTTCAGTCCTTTTACAGCACTTCTTCAGCCACAAAAGGAAACTGGGACAGAATCATTTCCATGCAGCCACTTACCCACAGATCTATATTTATATACAGTTTATTTCACTAGAGATTTTAATTTTATACATAGTATAAAGGGGTATCCTGGTATCACACATATAGTTATTTTACTGTACTGTTTAAGAACCAATTTTTTACATAATACAGTATTAAGTACCATATTAATTAAAACAAGTGATTTCTTTTTTAAAAAAACTACATATAAATGGATGTTTATCGTATGCACAGTGCAAGAATGTTTTTATATCCTCGTAATCACAAAATGTGAATCTAAAATACAACACTGTGATTTCAAACTAATTCATAATTACAATGCCCTGTGTTGCAGACATTGATAAATCTCTGTTTGAATTACCAAGCCACGTTAAAATTCCAGACAAACAGCAGCAGCTTCTCATGATGATTTCAAGGTTTCTTCCACAGTAACCCAAGTTTCACAAAACACTGGTTTGTCCCTACTTCTGGTCTCGACAGAAACAGGAGAATGGCACAGATTCCATCGGGGATTATCTGGTACTAATGCTGAATAAATTCTCTTTTGCTTCCACCCAGGAATCCTTTCAGGATGGTCGGAGAGGTAAAGCTGGAGAGGTTTATGGGCAGGACCCTGGGAATTTCAGTAACGGAGTACAGGATTTCTCCTCTGCAGATCGGAAGACAATACTGCAATACAGATCAGGCTGGGATATTTACACAGAATCATCGTGGAAAAGAAAGCATTCAAATGTAAACACCGAGGCAGAAAGGACTTCTTCATTTTCCCTTTGCAGAGTGGGGCACTGGATGAACATCAGCTAATAAAGAACAGATGTGTCTCCCTCGGAAGAGCCACCTCACCAGCACAGGATGCACGTGGTGCTCGTGGAGAATTGCTAACACGTTTCCTCCCCTCCCTCCCCCCGAAGTTTCAAGTTCAATAAATAGTAGAAAAATAATCCTTTACTTAAAAATCTTGAGATGCATTGTCCCAGGTTCCACACAGCAGGGTGGGAGCAGGGGCCTCCCCCTGTGCAGAGAAGCCAGCAGCCTTCCTTCCCCCCGCTCTGTGTGGCACTGCTGCAGCCTCCAGCTGCACACACTGCTGCTCTTCCCCTTAAGGAAACCAAACCATCTCTGGCTCTCGTGAGCTCCCTCTCTCTCTGCCCTCGGCTCAGCACAAGGCTCCAGCTGCTGGACAAACTCCCGGCCCCGCTCCCGGAGGTCCAACGTGCCTCCCGCTCCGTTCCGCCCGACGCTTTGGCAGGTCCGTCATCCGTCAGGCACGTGCCCAGCTCAGAGCCAGCCTCACCCTTCTGAACCCCTCCGAGCCCCGCTGCCTCAGCGTCCCGGGGAGGCCGGCCGGGCTGTCCCAGGGCGCGGCACGGGCCGTCCCGTGCCATCAGCACTCGGCGTCCACCGTGTGCACGGTGACGGCGGCCTGCAGGTGGTGGCTGTGGTGCAGGGCCGGGTGGTGCAGCCGGTAGTGGTGGAACTTGTGGCTCAGCAGGGCGGCCGTCTGGGGCGGCGTGTCCAGCTCCAGCTCCTCGTCGTGGTTGCCCACGTCCACGCCGGCCGAGAGCGGGTCGTTGTTGCACGGCGGGTTCTCGCTGTCCTCCTGGGGGCTCATGGTGCTGTAGCCTGGGGAGACACAGCAGCAGGGCTCAGGGGGAACGGCCACGCTGGGGCAGCGGGCTCCGGGCTGACTCAAGGGAGCTGGCACGCGGTGTTTTCTTTGATTGGGAGAAAAAGGGAAAAACCCCAGGGAACTCATCCTCTCCTCTAAGTGCGGAAGGGACCCTTTCCCTGCCACCATCTTTGGCTGTAAACTTTGGGTCTGCACCACCAGAACCGCGTGCTCAGCAGTTTGGTACAGCACAACTGCTGGCACTGATTTTAAAACTGAAACGTAAACAGACCACCCCAAAAAAATACGTGAAGATGTCACTTGGTTTTCTAAAGACACAAGGGATAGGTGGGATCCACTCCCACACACCTCTATTCCAACCCTCTACGTCTTCCCTGGGAAGGAGCACCAGTTATTGTATCTGGAAGCAGCAAAATTTCTTCACATTGTTGTGTTTTATAACACGAGTATTTAATTTTTAAAAGGGTGAGAGCACCTTTCACCTGTGAGGGTCTGTTTGCGAAAACCAAGAACATGTTTTCAATGCTGGTGAGCTTTCCATACTTAAGGAAATCCTCCTGGGAAGGGTTTCACACAGCAGGTCCATTAAGGCAGCCTGTACTGACACCTCCAGCTGAACTCATGCACGTGCTGCACTCAACTCCGGGCTCTCTTTTGGCTAAAATATCTGCTACTGGAGTCTGAGAAGTTAAAAAAACCAGAGCAGGAGTGATGAGACATCACATTCTCTGGGATATCCTAAGGAAGTGATGCCACTGGAAAGGCAGCTAGCAGCTAACCCTTGCTGGCTGAGCCAGGAAGCTGTTTCCTACCAGGTCCCTCGGAGATGTTCTGTCCCTTTCCTTGGAAGCAGGTGCTCCCACTTCCTGGGAGATTTGGATTTAACACTGAAACCAATTCCCATTCAGACCTAGCCTGCAGTCCAAACAAATCCACTTCAGATCTCTAAATGTAAAAACACAAATGCAATTTAAAAGGAAATGCATCTTGCTTTAATTAGAAAAACAACCCTTCTTAAAAACTCAGGCTAAAGGCTGAGGCACCACCGGTGCTTCTGAGCACCTGGGTGAGCTTTTCAGCTGGACACACCCACAAGGAGTGTGTCAAAAATAGCAGGCTGAGCACCCAAAACTGGCTCTTGGTTCCCATGCTCTGAGTCATGGGCAGGGAGGAATTGGGGAAGGAGACTGGGCAGCCCTTTGAAGAAGATGGAATTACCGGGACTAAAAATAGCGATGCCCATTCCAGATGGAGGTAGACAGTTCCCCTGCTGAGCCCGACAGGAGGAGCAGAGGATGGAAGGATTTCCTGGGGCTGCAGAAACGGGGCACAGGGAGCAATAATCTGGCAGCTCTGTCTCAGCACAGGTAATCTGGCCCCAAAGCCAGGGTAATTCCTCCTGCAGCAAGATTGACTCACAGACATCTGTTCGTCCACATTCCAAGGCTTTGGCCTTTGCATTTCCTGTCCCTCGGCAATTCCATTAGTGCAGCCACTGTTTCAGAGTGGCACAGGTCTGCTGGAGCATCCCCAGCTAGAGCTGACAGCTGTGCAGGCTTGTCTAGCCCTCCCCTTAATTTCTGTTAAGCCTCCTCATGAGTCAACAGCACTAAACCCTTCCAACAGCTTTGCAGGGTTAAGGAGACTTAGGCCATCTGAGACATACCCAAACTCCCTGATCCTAATGGTGAGCAGTATCTGCTTAAAGGTGCTGGAAGTTTTTAGACTCATGGAATGGTTTGGGCTGGAAGGACCTTAAAACCCATCTCATTCCACCCCCTGCCATGGGCAGGGACACCTTCCACTGTCCCAGGGTGCTCCAAGCCCCATCCAACCTGGCCTTGGACACTTCCAGGGATCCCTGGGCAGCCACAGCTTCCCTGGGCACCCTGTGCCAGGGCCTGCCCACCCTCCCAGGGAGGAATTTCTTCCTGACATCTAATCTAAACCTACCCTCTCTCAGTTTGTACCCATTCCCCTTGTCCTGTCACCCCAGTTCCTGATGAACAGCCCCTCTTCAGTTCCCTGCAGCCCCTTCACACACTGCAAAGTGCTCTGAGGTCTCTGCACAACCACCTCTTCTCCAGCCCCAACCTCTCAGCCTGTTGCCATAGGGAAGGTGCTCCAGTCACCGCAAGGGGTTTGCTTTCTCCCCTGAAGCAGGAAGAGTCCTTTCCCTCCACAGAACATTCACATGGCGAGGGCAGGTGATGGAAGAAGTGTGGTACCTGTCAGTCTGAATTCTGGTCACCCAGTGCAACTGGGAGACCCAACACCAGACAAGGGGCACACGCTTAGCTGCTGCTGTGCCAGAGCCTGCCCCCTGGCCGGGCAGGATCATCTGCCAGCAGGTGTCACAGAATGTGCTGAGCTGGAAGGGCCCATCAGGATCACTGTGTCTAACCCTCAGCCTTGCACAGGACCAACCCCAAGAGTCCCACCCTGCGCCTGAGAGTGTTGTCCAAGCACTTGTTGAACTCAGATGGGCTTGGTGCTGTGCCCACTGCCCTGGAAAGCCCGTTCAGTGCCCAACCACCCTCTGGGGGAAAAACTCTTCCCTGACATCCCACCTGACCCTGCCCTGGCACAACTCCAGCCATTTCCTCAGGAGAGTGAAGTGATCAGTACCTGCCCCTGCTGAAGACCCCAAAGAGCTCCCCCCTCAGTCCCCTCTTGCCCAGGCTGAGCAAACCAAGCGTCAGACCCGTTTCACCGCGACCCGACCGGGCGCTGAGGTTGTTGTTTGGTGGCAGTTCTGGTGCCCGGGGCCAGCCCCCCGCAGGGCCCCCTGGGTGCCCCCGAGGGCAGCGCCCCGGGCCTGTCCTTACCGTGGTCGCTCTCGGTGCCCGAGCGGCCCCAGTAGCGGCGGCGGCGCTCGGGGCTGTGCGCGTGGCGCTCGATCACGGCCGCGATGAACCGCGTGTTGCTGACTGCGGAGACACAAACACAGCCCGGCTCAGCGCGGCACAACCGGCAGCATTCCTGCCGCTGCTCCTGCGCCAGCGCTTCCCAACACAACCCCAGCATGTGCTCAGGGGGAAGGGACCCACAGGGATCATGGAGTCCATCCCCAAGAGTCACCCCCCGTGCCCCAGAGCATCATCCCAACCCTCCTGGAGCTCTGGCAGCCTTGGGGCCGTGCCCACTGCCCTGGGGAGCCTGGGCAGTGCCCACCACCCTCTGGGGGAAGAGCCTTTCCCTGAGATCCCACCTGAGCCTGCCCTGGCACAGCTCCAGCCCTTCCCTGGGTGCTGTCCCTGCTCACTGACAGAGGAGCACTAAAGAGGTGCTGTTTAAATGGGGAACAGGTCAAGATCCAATCAAACTCATCCACCTTGATCAAGAGAATTTCGCATTACTGTGCCAATGCTGAAGAGCCTGTGGCAGCACTGAAAGCTGACTCAAAATACAAATAAAAGGACATGCAGAAGCAGCAGATGCAAGCCATGAAGCTCAGATATGTTTGGTTTTCCATCTTTGAGTGTTGACACAGTTTCAAATCCTGAGTATTGTTTTACTGAGGGCCCAGAGACAGGGCTCTGGTCTGACCCTGGAGCTCTCCTGGAGTTTAGGGGCACCAGCTCACCTTACAGCACGGCAGGATCACGCATAGTGCCATTCTGACTGAATGGCAGAGCTCTGGGCACCCCAAATCAGTGCAGAGAAGATTTACTGCCAGGTGGGTTGGCTATTCTTGCAAGACCTGGCTTCTGCTTTCCAAGGTTGAACACGGGGAGGAGTTTTCCATGCCCTGTGCTGTCCCAGTGGCAATTTTTAAGCTGAGCAGAGCTATTCCTGGAAGCGATCATGACCAAGGGGTGTAAGGGGCAAACCTCCTCCACACATAATGGAGCTTAATCCTTTAAAAGTGAAAAATGTGATTTCTCAGCATGAGACTAAAGGTGCGCTGGACGAATTTGAGTGAAAACACTGTTCTCTCATTGCCACTGTGGCTCAGCACAGGGCTTCCTCTCTCATTTTACCTTCTAGAGTACTAAAAAGCAGATGGCTCTCTGAATGGAACACTTTTGTGCAGCACGGGGGTTTGGTACTTACTGATGCCTCTGTCTTCATGGCTGTCATCGTCCCTCTCGTCCCTGTCATTTTCCAGGTTCGACATACGCACCGACATTTCTACACACCCGTACAAACAGAAAAATGCAACTGCTAAGAGAAAGGTTTTGGACCACCTTCCTACCAGATGTCACCCTGGCAACAGACTGGGGGCACCTGGTGTGAAGACATGGTCCCAGCTGGGAGGGCTCTTCTCCCAGCACAGGTGGGGCTGGGAATACCAGGAAAATGCCACCCCACCTCCCGAGTTCTGGAGAAAATTACCCGATTTAAAACAGCTGGGTATAATCATATATAGAGGTAATTAGCCCTGATCACACTCAGAATCACAGACTGGTTTGGGTTGGGAGGGACCTTAAAGATCACCTCGTTCCCACCCCCTGCCATGGGCAGGACACCTTCCACTAGCCCAGGTTGCTCCAAGCCCCATCCAACCTGACCTTGGACACTTCCAGGGAGGTTTTCCCCTCCGTCTCTCTATATTCCCACCAGTACTCCTCTCCCAGCACAGTTCTGTCTCTCAGACCTCAATGCTTTTACCTATCTATGCCCAGACATTCCATGAGCATCATGCAGACCAGAAACAGGAAACACAAGTAAAAAAAGACACATCCCAAGCAAAAGGGTGTGAAAAGTCTATCCCTCCCCAAAGCAGCACGAAGAACGTGCGCAGTGGCTCTGCTGGGACAAGGGGCAGAGAGCTGGGGGGCTGCACCAGCGCCTGAGCTCTGGCAGAAGCTTAACTTCGTGTCCCCGAGCAGAACTGTGAGTGGAGGGCTTTGGGCAGGCTCCCTGGGCAGCAGCAGGTCTGGCTGCACCCAGGAGAGGGCAGCAATGCACAGCGCCCAGCGCCACGCCGCGCTTCTCCGCGGGCTCCAAAAGCCCAGGGAAATGGGGAGAAACAAGCTTTGGGATTGCCTTTTGGGTTGGTTCTTGTCGTGCGGGGTTGCTCTGAAGCCCCAGCCCGCCGTTGGTGTGCCCTGAGCGCTCACCCTGGGCGGCCAGAGGGGACATGTGCTGGTGGCTCCGGCGGTGGATCTGGTGCCGGTACGCGTACACGGCCAGCACCAGCACCATGATGCAGCCCATAATGCCTCCAGCCACCGGGCCCACCGGGGCACTCTTGATCATGTTCAGAGTGATGACTTCATCTCCTAAAGCAAAAAGGACCAAAGAGAGAGAAAAACCCACCGTGAACGCTCTGCACAAAGGTCTGAACCGACAGCATGGAAGAACAGAGGAGCTCTCAAAGGCTTTCCAGGTGCTTGACTGGACACACTTGGAATAGGAGAAGAAACCCACAGAGGGTACATCTTAAAGGATACATCCTAAAGACAGCATATAACCTATAGCTACACATCAGGATTTTCAGAAGTGTGATATCCACAGCAGGCCTGATGCTACTTCTTTACTGCTTGATGAACTCTTTATGCTAATTTATCACTACCCTAAGAGATAAATGCCATGTGAAACGTGTTCTGACAGTGGCAGTGCACGTTCTGGAACACAAACTGAGTTACCTATTGCTCCCAGGTCATCCACGTACGGGCTCTTGGCTCCCACAATGCCACCAAAACATTCCTTCTGAGGGGCACAGTAGGACTTGTCCAGATGGGTCTTCCCATCGCTGTCCACCATACACCACTCGCAGTCCAACACTCCAAAGCAATCCCTGAGCATTAAAAGCAAAGAAAACACAATCACTTCCCAGTTCAACACCTCCTGTTTGCAAAGCTCAGTCTGTTCAAGAATCACAGGACAGAGGGAGGCCAAAATCACCCGTAAATCTCACACAGAGAACATTTAACCAGCAAAAACTTCCATGGAAATGTTCAAGTACCACAAGGGAAGCTGCATTCCAACATGCATCTTCCAAGTCTGTCTGCTTTGGATTTTTGCCTCCATCTCTCAGCTTGAGCAAAGGGAGAACTCCTCCTTTTAAGTCCTCCCATACAACATTTCTCAGTGTGGGGGACTCTGGCTATAGCTCCCCACTTTCTCTGCAGCCTTTGGAAGATGAAAGAAAGGATTTGGGCAGTCTGGTCAGAGCATGTTCTGGCCATCTCAGGGCCCTGCTCATGACTAGCAAAAACAAGCCCTTGAGCTCATCCATGCAATGCCAGGAGCAGAACCTCCTCCTGCCATCTACTTTTCTTGCCCTGCTGTCGTGGTTTAGGCTCAGAAGGAAGTTAAGCACCATCCAGCTGCTCTCCCAATTCCCCCCAGCTCGCTGGAATGGGGAGGAGAATCGAAGTAAAACTTGTATGTTGGGATAAGAACAGTGTAATAATTGAAAATAAAGTCAAACAGTAATTATGGTGAACAATAATAATGATAACAAAAAGGAAATGAGTGGTGCACAGTACAATTGCTCACCACCTGCTGACTGACACAGACCCCCCTTTCCCAACCCAGCTCAGCCACTTCCAGGGAACTCCTCCCTGTTTATATCCCAGGCATGATATTCCACGGTGTGGAATATCCCTGTGCTGGGGTGACCTGTCCTAGCCATGCCCCCTCCCACTGGCATGGCACGAGACAAGGGCAAAGGAAAAAAGGTCCTTTACTGAGGATAAACACAACTTAGCGAAGCCCAGCCCATCAGTGTGTCATCAGCACCATTCCCATCCCAAATCCACCAGCACTGGAGCAGCTACTGAGGAGAAATTCACCCAGCTGAAACCAGGACACCTCTTCTTGTTCTCTCTAAAACACGCAAGGAAGGGCTATTCCCACTGGATTATTCCCACAGCAGCATGTTTGAAGGGATGGGGAAGGCCACCTTACCCACTCTCTGTCCTCTGGTTGCACTGGGTGTTGATACACTGGGGGAGGGCGTCCTGCAGGCTGGGGTCGATGGCCGTGAACGTCATGGGCTCCTGATGGACTTCACAGCTCGGGTTCCTGGAGTGGGGCAAGAAGCAAAGCCTTGGACCATGAAAGCACCATCAGTTAAAAACATCTCCTTTCCCCACTGCTTATCATCTGCTTAATTACACCCAGAATGCTGCCTGTTCCACGCTGTGCCACCTGTGAGTCGGCAGGACAAGGCAGGACAGGACAAGGCAGGAGTTTCTCACCAGGGTGTCCCTGGCAGGGGATCTGCCCTCACCTGCTCTCAGCGTTGGTCAGGTTGCCAGTGCACTCGTTCACCTCCAGTGGGCACTCACAGGGACACTCACACTCGTTCTGTTCCATCCTGCAGGGGCAGGAACACACAGGACACCCATCAGATCCTGCACAGTGATCTTAACAGCACGTCCCATGGACAAGGCTGTTCAAAACCCTTCTCCTTCCCCAGGAACAGGGACTGCTCTGTCCTACACTGGGACTGAGCTTCTGATCTGCTACCCATTCCCTGGAATCCCAAAAGCAGGCAACCCCTGGCCAAGCCTCAGATCTGGATGGAAGAATCCCTCTTGACAGTGCAACAAACTCATAGTGATGGTGTAGGAAAAATCTCCTGGATCCCCTCAATGAAAAACTATGTCAGTCCACATAAAACCATGGGCATTACTATGTCAGAAGGGGCTGGCCTCTGAGCCACTGAATGGCTCAGGGTCTTTTAACATTATCTACCCAACCATCAAAACTTCCTAGGGAGGGGCAGGCTCTGATCTCTGCTCTGTGGGACCAGGGACAGCACCCAGGGAATGGATCAGAGCACCCAGCTCTGATCTCTGCTCTGTGGGAGCAGGGACAGCACCCAGGGAATGGATCAGAGCACCCAGCTCTGATCTCTGCTCTGGGGGACAGGGACAGCACCCAGGGAAGGGCTGGAGCTGTGCCAGGGCAGACTCAGGTGGGATCTCAGGAAAAGGCTCTTCCCCCAGAGGGTGGTGGGCACTGCCCAGGCTCCCCAGGGCAGTGGGCACGGCCCCAAGGCTGCCAGAGCTCCAGGAGGGTTGGGATGATGCTCTGGGGCACAGGGGGTGACTCTTGGGGATGGCCCTGTGCAGGGCTGGGGGTTGGACTGGATGGTCCTGGTGGGGCCCTTCCAGCTTGGCATATCCTGGAATTCTGTGATCTCAAGAACAAACTCCCCTGGTTTAAATATTCTGACAACCTGGCACAGGATTAGGAGTACCCCAAGTCCTTGTGCCTCTTCCAAAGTGCATAAGCAAAGCAACTACTTTGTTTTCACTTCAGTTTTGCACTGATTTAGCTTATAAAATCAATGCTTTTATAAATTTTGACTCAAGGAAGAGTAAGGGAGTCAGTCCCTAGCCCAGGCTGCCCCTTGGCCGTGCCCTGCTCACCTGTGGCAGTTGAGGCAGAGCCTGTCCACCATGCTGCAGGCACAGAATGCCAGGGAGTCACAGGTCTCGTTGACGATGCCCACGAAGGCATTGGTGCCCGGGATCCTCGTCAGCCTGTACTTGGAGCAGTGGCTGCCATGCACAAGGTTTGTGAGGTCACCCTGGGGACAAACAACGAGTGCCAGGGGTGTAAAACACTGGGATGGGGAGCTGAGGGCTCTCACCCTTCCAGGAAAGCTGGGGGAACACAAACGTGTGGGAGCACTGCCTGAAGGACATTGGTCATCACATCATTGGGGAGTTTTGCTTCCAAGGTGCTACTGGGTGGAAAGACTTTGCTGGAGACAGAAAAGAATGTGATTTGCTTGTAAAGATTACAAGATGTGGCACCTGCAGGTGACTTTTCACTTCCTCCCATCACACTCTGACCAGAACCCACAGCACCAGCCACCGGGGACCTCCACACCGGGCACCACCAGCACGTGCTGAAAACTTTCCTGGAAAAAAACTTTCCTTAAAAAACTGCCTCCCCAGCACCATCCTGCTGGCATTGCTTGGGGCAGACTCATTCCTGACTCCTTTGGCCATGCCACAGTTGGAAGCTTTCGCTCTGTCCTCCACAATTCCTTCACAAACACACCCCTCCTCCTTTGCATTTCAAGTGTGTGGAAGATGTTTAAGCCTATCTGAAAATGTTTAAGCCTACCTGACATAAATCAATGTATTCTGACATGACTTTCAAATATTTTTGACACTTCCAGCCCACCTTCTTCTCGCAGTATTATTTCAGGAGCAGCTTCTCCCACAGAGCTTAACATCTTTGGCATAATTCTGCAGTGACTCTGCTAGGGTGGCTCTGTGGTGCTGAGAGGGACGACAGCCCCTGGTTCAGACCCCTCAGCGTGGCTGAGCACAAGGGCAAGCTCCCGCAGGACTTACAGGGAGCAGAGTCTTCAGGAACCCCCAAATGCCCTTCCACAAATGATCCCCTGTGAATTCTCACCTACACTGCACCAGTACATTGATTTATCTGGACACCCAACTAAAAGATAAGCCCGGCAAGGCTTTGTGTTCCCACCAAAAGGAACCCAAGCCAACCAAAGTCCACTCCAAAGCAAACTAAGCCAGCAGAAGACACTCACCACCAAGCTGGTGTTAAATTTATAGAAGCGTTGCACTGTCCTGTCACTGAAGCTGTTGCAGAGGTTTTTCTTCACGAAGTTGGGGTGGTTCAGGATGTCGTTTGCTACCAGAGGCTCCTGAGTGGGAAATGCAGGATTTCATGCCTTTGGAATCCCAGACAGCAGCCGCTCTTCAGCTCAGGAATTTCTGGGCAATTACTGGAATAAAGGGAGGGAAAGGGAGCCAGACCTTGTGTGTGATGTGCTGCTGCTCCACGGGCGCGTGGCCCTTGGGGTCGATGAGGGTGGGGTGTGCCACGAGGTACCCTCTGTCCTCCATGATGAAGCACCTGCCCACAACAAACACACCGAGAGCTTCCCGTGAGACCTTTGGAGAAGCACATCCCAAATTTGCAGCCGGAGGAGGAACTTTGAAAGGCTTCCATTCATGAAAAGAAGGGGCCATCAAACACATGCACTGCAAAGGGTCTCTAAGGAATGTGGGGAATATTTCCCTGAAGCTTTTCCATCTGTTCCAGCGAGCCTGGACCATCACACTTGGAAATGGAGCTGATTAAAAGCAGAAAGGAAAACCCAGAAACGCATTGTTTGACTGGGGAAGACCCACAGAGAAACGAAGCATAATGAACTTGGAAAGCTTTAGGAGTTTATCAATCTACTACGAGACTAATTAAACAGAGCTGTCACACTCCCCTCCGATGACCTCCCGCTCCAGAATTCAATTTAAGGGGGAGATAAATCACTCCAAGCCCCCCCAACTTTTCCTCTCCTTTTTCACTCTTGCCATTAGTTTCCTGTGTGATCCCAGGGAAGCGATGGTGGATCCGTGTCCCTCTCCAGACACCACGGTGCTGGGAGCTTGGATCCATCCCAGGTTCCCCCTCTCCCGTTCCCACAGCCACAGCACTGGGATGGCACCACCCTGGTGGCCACAGAAGGGACAAGGGGGGGTTCGTGCCCCACTGGATGCTCCCAGTGCTGGCATTCCCAAGGAATGTGCCAGATCCCACCAGGCAGGAGGGACAGCAGAGGGCACTGAAAGCATCTGGACTCCTGAGGTGCACAAGGAGTTGGGAAAACTTGGAGTTGGGATTTTCTGGGGGCTTTGCATTAAAAATGCACGCAGGGATGGCGTGTTTTCCCTTTTTCCTGGAAGATGGTGTAGGAAGCAGGAGAATGACTGGGCTGGTGATGATCCCAGAACTGTGCAGAGGGAGCAAGCTTAGCAGAAAGACCCTAAAAACCCCAAACACCTGCATTTACAGAGGCTGGAAGCATCAGAGCTACGTCAGGATGGTCTAACATGGAACAACATGCTCGAAATTTCTCATTTAGGGAATGTGGAGAGAGACTAAAGTATCTGACCTCACTGATTAGCAGTTGTTTTTCACTGGCAGGGAAGAATGCCAAACCAGAAATCCTGCTTTATTTTTCTTATACACCATAAAATCTATATAAAAAACACCCAAACCAGAAAAGAACTGGGAGGATGACAGCAAACCACTTCCCTTCCCAAATTTAAGGTTTAAAAGCAAACAAAGAAGGACCAAGAATGCCCAAATCATGTTAGCAAGTCACTCCAGAGCCAAACCAGAGTCTACCCCACCCCATGTGACTTTTCAAAAAAGAGTAGGGAGGAACGATTAAGGCACACAGGGATCTGAATGAAACTTGATCCCCCAGATGAAATCAGACTTGTGCTAGTGCTGTGCATTTCTGAGAAAATGTAACACCAGTATATTCTAATAATCATGGCTGAAATAACCAGAGATACTGTATCATGATTACACACTCACAGCCACTAAATAAGCCCCATTAAAACAAACAGAAGAACTGGGAAGTGTGTTCATTTAATAAAGAATGTGTTTTTTCTCCCAGAATTTCAATGAAGTCTAAATATAACTCAAAAAAAAATATAAAACTAGTTATCTTGTGCTTTTGCAACCCTGCAGACTGTTGACTTAGCTGATGGCAGTTTGATCTGGAGTAACAAAAACATCCACGTAATCTTCATGAGAAGGACAAGCACAAGTTTTACTCAAAATCAGAGAAAACACACCAAAAGTAACAGAATCCTCGGATAAATTAAGCTGGAAAGAACCTCTGGTCAACTGGTTAAAGAAAAAACAATAAATACTTGAGATCTTTCCTGCCTGGCAGAACAGCTTTACCTGATTTTGTTGCCCCCGTCCTGGTTACAAACGGGCAGCAGGTCCATGAGGACTTTGTAGAAGTATCTCAGGGTGAAGTCAATGCCCATCACGGCCACCGAGTGTCCTGAGGACATCTGGGCACTGCAGAGAGGGAGGCAAAGGGGAGAGGCTTTCAGGGCTGCAGTAATTAGTATTTTAATTAATTAGTTCTCCGCTTGAAAAGGGCACTGGCTTCCTTGGCACATCCCTGGCTCAGCTCACCCCGCTCCTGTTGGAATGGGCAGCTGGAGCAGCCGTGAATGGAGGGAGAATTTGGGAATTTGCTCCAAATCCTCAAGTTTCTCCACTGAAATTCCCCCTTGTACAAGCAGAACGTGGAGGAGGTAGGACACAGCTCCTGCATTCCCAGATCCAGGCACAGCTCCTGAATTCCCAGCTCCACACACAGCTCCTGAATTCGCAGATCCAGACACAGCTCCTGCATTCCCAGCTCCACACACAGCTCCTGAATTCCCAGATCTAGAGACAGCTCCTGAATTCCCAGATCCAGGCACAACTCCTGAATTCCCAGATCCAGGCACAACTCCTGCATTCCCAGCTCCAGGCACAGCTCCTGCATTCCCAGCTCCAGGCACAGCTCCTGCATTCCCAGCTCCAGGCACAGCTCCTGCATTCCCAGCTCCAGACACAGCTCCTGCATTCCCAGCTCCAGACACAGCTCCTGCATTCCCAGCTCCCAGATCCCCCCACCTTGGAGCCTTCCCTACACCCTCCTCTCTGCTCACCACCAGGGGAGGACCTGAATGTGAGGCTGCCACAGAGATGGTGCTAAATCCCTACAATTCCAAAGCGATTGAGGGATTATAAATCCCAGGAGAAAATAAAGGGAAATGATACTTCTCAGGGTGGTTATGACAAGGCCCCCATGAGGAGGGACGTGCAGCAGCCCGAGGCTGGGCTGAGGGAAGAGGGAATTCCTCCCTCTCCCATTTCTGACACCCAAGTTCTCCCCCTGAAGGACTGAGAGGGCACAGCCACACCAAGTCCCCTCTCACCCCTTGGGGACACAAAGTGACCATCCCACCCTCAAAGCACAGGCCACAATATTTGCACCCGTGTGACAAAAGAGACACCTTTGACTTGCTACGGTTCAAAATCTCCTTTTCTGCTTCATTTTCTCTCCGAACGCAGGAACAGAAAGGTTCAAAGATGCTGAAAGCACAGCTGGGTCCTACAAAGCAGAGCTCTGGCAAGGCCTTATCCCTGGAAAGCCAGCTCTGTTTACTGCACTGGGGTCTGTTTGCTTTTGAAGAGGGACAGTGGAGATGCAGTCCAATCTCATCCGTAGGGATACAAACACAGGTTCGGAAAACCTGCGTTTGATTGCTTGTTTGCATAAGGCATTTCATGGAGAAGGAATGGGGAAAGATGACAGGAAGCAGCACAGACACATTTAACTGTATGTGACAAGGCATCAAGCTCTGAAGTTCCTGCTCTGCCCCAACACACATATAAATGTAAATGTAAATATTTGAGCTTCAGTTTTAAGCATTAAATCCTTCTGGCTCGCTGATGCCAACTGTATTAAACAACTTCTTGCATAGATCCCCTATTTCCAGCCTCCAAAAAAAGCACTAAGACACACATGAAATGGCAGCAAGAGGTAAGTGTCAGCTCCAGACAGACTGATGTTGGGATTTAAACCCTCCCAGCAGCCTCTAATGGCAGAATCCCTGTTAACTCCACGGATTCCTCCCCACCCCTCTGGATTTTCAACTCAGGCCTCTTTGGGGATTAGAGCTGCATGTGACTGGAAGCTTCAGAGGTCATATTTACCCAGGAATCACACTCACATCTGCCAAACTTTGTTTAACTGCTCTTTAATCATGTTCTAATAACCCACAAGAGCTTTAAGTTCTTAAAGCCAAGTAAACCATCCCTTGTTAGATAAAAATCAGAATTTTGATTAATTGCACTTCTCTACTTACAAAAGTGCTTATTTCCCCCAAGTAAATTCCTCTGTGAGAAGCACCACGAGGGGCTGGCTGATAATGCTCCTGCCAAAACACACAGGCAGCTGTCCTGTGGTGGGAAATCCCACCAGGAGCAGAGGAATCTCTGGGAAGAGTAGAGGAGGCATGTCCCATACTCTGCTGCCTTTGGGGTCTGTGTTTACCAATGGATCTTTAGAAGTTTCCTTTGTACTGGCGGGCTCTTGGATGGGGGGGTGTGCAGGGAATGTCTCGGAAGAACCTCCATATAAAAATCAAAATTAACTTCTGTTCCTGAAACAGATTGAAAAGTTTAGTCCTCCTTTAAACATCCCAAACCTCGGCCTCAGGGCCAGGAGGGAGCTGGAACAGACCCAGCCTGGTCCTCCAGGGAAAGGTAATGTCACAGAATCATGGAGCACCCTGAGCTGGGAGGGACCCACAAGGATCATCCAGTCCAACTCTGGGCAAAATTAACTTGTCCACATCTGGCTGTGATGGTCCTTCAGCTGTACGTGGGGTTTGACCCCAAAGGCACCCCTGGCTGTTCCCAGCCTGGTCTGTTTTCTGCAGTCCTGGAGGGGCAGCTGAAGGTTCACAGGCTTTGCCCCAAGATCTTCTTCCTCCTGGAAGGCCCTATCCTGTGCTGGACATAAACAGCCCAGGCAGGAGCTCCCCAATCTCTGGAGCACGGACAGCTCTTTAATTAACCCCATTTGTGGCCTGACCTCTCTCTGCCCTTGGATCTGCTTTCACTTCTTATTCCTCTCCAAACATCACCCTGGTATTTACAACTTCAGAAGGGTAAGTGTGAGGAACTTCAGGAAATTCAGAGATTAACACTCCTGATGGAGAAGTATTTGACTGCAACCAGACAGGGAGCATATCCCAGACTGCCTGAGGAAAGCAATCCCTCCCCTCTTCCCAGTTCCTTGTCTTGCCCACCTGGTATCTCATCTCGTGTCCATCCAGGAGCACGTTCTCACCAATCCTTTTCTTCTACATGCTGTGTTTATTCTGCATATTATACATACATATATGTCTCAATAAAGCTACAGAATTTCTATATTCCTACAGGATGGATTTTCCACAACATTTCACTACTGCCACGAAGCACAAGGTCAGATCACATTTCACCAAAAGCCCTTTCAAACCAGGTTTGCTTTCCAGCTCTTGGGCACACAGGAGTCCCCCAGCTTTGTCCTCTCCTACCCAAATCAACCCTTGGTAACTGGGACTCTTCTTGCCTGGCAAGCCCCCAGGCCCCACTGACCTGGAGGAATGGACCGTGTGGCTGATGGTAACGACGTAACCAGCCCCTCCAACATCCAGGTAGGGCCCAGTAAAGGTAATGAGTCCTGGGTTGGCCACTGCATGCAAGTACCTAAGGGAAGCCAAAAGAAAGATTCATAATTAGTGAAAAATGGTTTCTGTAACTTTAAGACAATATCTTTTATTTTGCCAAAATATACAGACACTGAGCTCTTTGCACTGTGAACAATGTGCCACCAAATTAATGTTTCTTTAACATAAATAAGTATTCAAGCACAATTAGTACCTAAACCAGATCAAATGGTTCCTCAGTACATCCAACTGCATTATAAAAGCTCAATTTACTTCCGCATAGAACACATTTAATGCAATTTTAAACATTTTTCCCCAGAACATGTGACTTAGTGCCAGCAGAGTCTCAAACTCTGGCAAAATTATTATTATTGTTACATTGCAGACTGAGGAGAAATGACTGAATTGATGCAAGAAAACGCAGAAATATGTCAGACAGTGATTACAAATTACAGTCACTTTTAAAACTCCCTGGCAGCATAAAAGAAGCCACAATCATGACAAATACCTTCCTCCTGTCATAAGGAAGTTTATAAAACTGTTGGGTATGAAAAAGTGATCACTTTGCTTTTCTCTACCCCAGTGCACCAACCCATGAGCAGCTTAACCCACTTTTACTTTACTCCCAGTTATTCACTTGGATCTTCTTTCCAAAACACTACAAATTTGCCTTTGTAGAAAACCCAAGACACCATTTCATGCTGTGGATGGAGCTTTTTCAAACCATGCCCTGAGAAACTAAAACAATCCAATCCGAACCAATAATGCAAAAAACGTGGGAGCTTTTAAAATGGAGACCAGGGATTGCAGAGGCAAATAACCTGAAGGAAAGCTCCTCAGGGCATGGTTCCTGCAGGGCAAAGACAGGCCAGGAGAGCTGCCAGAGGGCTGGGACCCGCTGCTGGCTCGTGTTTGCCCCGTGTCACAGCGTGGCACCACCCGGCCAGCTCCTCCCCACGAACCCCATGTGGTGGGAGGCTCTCCAAGCCCCCTCCCATCCCAAGGCACACAGCTATTTGCCCAAATCAGCTGCTGGGGCACGATTAACACTCAGAGCCGAGCCAGCAAATCCCTCCTTTAAAGCAGCGAGGAAACCACCGTAAACAAACAAAAAGCCTAAACTATTACAACCAAAAACGGCCCAAGGAGCCCAAACTGCTCCCAAATCAGCTAATCCCTGAAGGGGATGCTCATTTGCTGAATATTTATGTTCCCATCTGCTGTGGCTGGGACCTGCCACACAAACCCCCCCCCCAAAACGAGAAGGGCTGAAATCAGAACCAACGAACGCGCTTCGACACCACGGAAACATTTCCAGTTCAAGTTCAACCAGGAAAATAAAAAACCCCTCGGGCTACGAAACCACCCCCAAATATTTTCCTTATCTTTGCCAAAGGGACCCTAAAAACTCACCATTGTCTCCGGGTGGGATCAAAGGCTTTGTCCATGAGGGAGCCGGGGTAGATGCGGAGCACCCCGTTGGGAGTTGCTATGTAACGGCGCACAATGTAGCTGTTGAGCCCGCTCATCTCCATCTGTGTCATCCATTCATCCGTGCCGTGACTCGTCGCCATCACCTCGTTCCTCACGGAGAACTGCAGGAACACAAAGGCAGGGCTGCCAGGGCTCCTCCAGGGCTCCAGGGAAGGATAATGAGCTGCTGGCGGGGCTTCCCCGACAGCCAAAACCCCGTTACTCGGATCCAGTCTTCTCCCGGCGCGCACCCGGCATGCGAGATGTTGGTGGTGGTGTCTCCATGGCTTGGAGAGCTGATGTTTTCACTCCAAGGAAATAGAAATACTGTTCTGCTTGCACAGAAAAGAGGAACTAGGAACAAGGAGGTATTTCTGCGAAGAACTTACTGTGGGTTTAGTTCTTCTGCTGTTTGTGTTGGGAGCTGCTTATGAGATATCCCCCCTGTCCTGGGGGGTAAACCCTCTCCTTCCTCGCTCCACTCTTGGATGAGATGTTGGGAATAAACTCCTCCCTGTGGGGGTGGTGAGGCCCTGGCACCAACCTGTGCTTCCCACTGCCAGAGGGCAGGGATAGATGGGATATTGGGAAGGAATTCCTGTGTGAGGGTGGGCAGGCCCTGGCACAGGGTGCCCAGAGAAGCTGTGGCTGCCCCTGGATCCCGGGAAGTGTCCAAGGCCAGGTTGGAGCACCCTGGGCTGGTGGAAGGTGTCCCTGCCCATGGCAGGGGTGGCACTGGGTGGGCTTTGGGGTCCCTCCCAAGCCACCCCTGTGTGGGATTCTGGGGTCACACGCAGGTGTGCCCAGGCAGGGGGCCGAGGCCGTACCTTGAGGCCGGGGTTGGCGATGAGCCGCGTGTTGTCGCTCAGGTAGGCCGTGTAGTGCTCCACCATGCGCTTCGTCTCGGGCTGGCTCAGGTGCTCGTAGGGGGAGGAGAAGCTGCCTGCAGAGAGCATCACTGTGGGGCTTTCTGAAAACACCAAACAGGAGGCGTGTCAGGAGGAGGAGCTGCGTGTCCTGCACAGTGAGGACGCGGTACCACAGAAGGGCATCTGACGTGGTGTCCCAGCTGAGGACATGGGGAACGAGCTCCACCAACACACCGTCCACTCCTCCGCTCTCAGGTCATTGTGGACTGTGAGGGAGGGCAGGAAAGGTGAAGGTCTCCACCCAAACCAGAGCACTTCCCTGCACAGCTGTCTCCCCAGTCACTGATGCTGCACATGAAGCGACTTTCCCTGTCAAAGCACAGAGTCACAACGTCGGTCCACTGACTGTGATCTCTGGGTGTTGTTTGGGATTTCAGGGCCCTTGTTCTCAAAGTCTAAACAACTCCTGAACTACTACTTTTCAAAAGATTACAGAAGCTGTTTTCCCTGAAGAAAACACTTTGTGCTAAAGAAGAAGAAATGAATTCTCTGTGCTGAGGTTAGACGTGGCAGAGGAAAACAGAAATGAGCATTTTCAGTTCCAGATGATGAACAAGTGGAGAGTTACAAGTGCAGAAGAGGCAGCTCCCCACAAAGCGATTCTCAGAACAGACTAGAAGGCAAACTTTCAGCGTGCAAAACCTACAGAAGCAGACAGCTGCTTCTTTTTAAAAATAGGAATGATCACTGCAAGGCAGGGCTGAAGGTTGAGAAGAAGGTCTTTTCTGAGTATCTGACCCATGGAGCCCAAATTCCCCGTGAGGAACGGTCTCCTAAAGGCAAGGCTGCAGCGCAGGCTGGGAAGCGTGGTGCTCCTGGTCCCATTCCTCTGACACCCATCCCCACACAGCCAGCAGCACGTGTGCTGCACTCAGCACTTCAGCTCTGCTCCGCTCCTCCATCTGCTTCCCAGACCAAACACTCTGATGGCACTGCATTCTGCTTCGCCTGAAGGTTTCCCACTTGACAGCTCAGCGCTGCGTTTTTTGGACATTTTCCATTTGTATCTTTCTGGCTAGAAGATAATCAAGACTAGGCACCACATTAAAGAAAGAAAGATCCCTGCATTTTAAACAACTGGCAAAGCAATTTCCATAGGTTTGTCAAGCCCCTCCATAACTCCTCCAGTCTAAGCCCAGTTATATTGCAGGGACACAAATAGCTAAGGGAAGTCTCATAACTGTGCCACTAATCCACCAGGAGACCTTCAAACCCTGCTACAAACAGAAGCACTTCACTCAGAATTTCTCATAATACAGCACAGATTTGAGCAAACCTCCCAAGATCAATACCTAAACAGTAAAGTTTGCAACTCAGGATGTTTCTGTAAAACCCTCTCTGCGTTCTTAAGACGTATCCTGGTTTTTAAGCTCTCCATCCTTCCCAGACATCAGAACTGCCATGGAGACTCTCCCTCTCTCCAGCACTGGGATGACTCAGGTAGAGCAAAAGCAGGAACGTGTTGGTAATCTGAGAGCTCTGAAGCAGGAAAGAAGGGTCTGAAATTCATCACCCCACTGATGTTCTCATTTCCCTCAGCAGGCCTAACTTCTAATTTGGACGGGAATGGTCCTGGCAGTGAAAACCTTCAATAAATCCAAAGTGAAAAGAACGTCAGTCCTGCACAACAGGCCAGGACTTCATCCTATTTATGTGACTTGTCAATAAGGTGTCTCAGAGCCAGGACAAGAGCACTTCATTTAAGGTTGGTGAGACATCTCTCACGCTCCCCACTCCAGCTTCTGGGAACTCTGAGCAAAACTCACAGTGCATTTATCTCATCCTCTGATGAATCAGCCCCACTTCAGGCAAAGTGCTCAGCACCGAGCAGATAACTGACCAAGGAAGAGCTACAGTTGGAAAATCAGCCTTGGAAACAAAGAGAAGAGTATTTCCAGTGTTTTGGGAGAACAGTTTTACCTCTGCTGCCACAGTCTACATGAATGTGTGACAGCGTAAGAGGAAACACCCTCAAGACGTGCCAGGGGAGGGGCAGGTGGGCCATCAGGAGGGATTTCTTCATGGAAAGACTTGTTAAACATTGGAAAGGCTGCCCAGGGAGGGTTGGAGTGCCCAGCCCTGGAGGTGCCCAAGGCAGGACTCGCCGTGGCACTCAGTGCTCTGGGCTGGGGGGACAAGGTGGGCATCGGGCACAGGGTGGGCTCCGTGGGCTGGGAGGTGTTTCCCTCAGCGATCCTGGGACTCTGAGGTGGTCAGGCCCACCTGCAGAGCCTCACCTAGGGTGGCCAGCTGCTTGAAGTGCAGGCAGGCGTTGGGCTGGCCCAGCAGGTCGAGGCGGTGATAGAGCAGTTTGCTGCTGGGCACGGTGTTGAGGTTCTTCAGCTGCTTGACGGGGATCTCTGGCTGGATCACCACCACACACAGGATAAAGGACGTGTCCTGCACCTGCAAAACACAAGCAAGTCCTCAAACTGGAGCAAAATGTGAAGGATGTACAGAACTTGCGGGTATTGGCGCCCTGAAGTTGCATAAACCCCACTTTTCCACAGTTAACACACAAAATAAAAATACCGTCATCTTCCGCTCCAGGAAACTAAATGAGACCCTCCTTCTGTTGCTCAGTGAATTTATGGATATCTTTTGAAGTGCCACGAGCAGAGCAGAGATTCACAGTGGATAAACACACACTGGTATTCCCTTTATGGAGAGCACACACAAATGATCTCTCAGAAGTAGGATTTTTATCATTTCCACTCGTAAGTGCGTGCTGCATGTGCCACATGTTTTACTGGTTTGTGTCTTTTCAGGATCCTGTAATAACCAGACTAGCAAAGCCTGGAGTGTCCCAGCTGCTCTGCAAAGGGTGTTTGATATTAAATACAGCATTACAATATTAGAAAATTAGCTCCAGACACCCTCCTGTGTGAATTCGTGTTAAACAATGACAGATTTAATCTCTTAAAACTGCTCAGCCTAATCTTTCAGGTCGGATTTAACTTAATGCTGTGAAATGATCCACAAGTACCCTCTTGAGTCAGCTGGCACAAAGAAACAGCCAATTATTTCTGGCATCAGTGAAATTCACCTGGATTATATTTAACCTTAGGATTCCATCTTAATCCCTGGGTCGAGATTAGTTCTCAGATATGTCCCACGCTGAAGAAAGGCAGGCCAGGAGCTCTCCTAAGGCTCTCACAACTGGTGACAGTGCTATGAACTTGCTCTCTGCCATCCCAGGCTTTATTCCTTACCATTTTCCAGGCATAGCTGACATTGTAGGCTTCTTTTCCAATCTCTCTCAGCTTGTTTACGTGCCAGGACAGTGAGGAGTTCACAGGAACCGTGATGATCTGGCTGCCCAGAGGAATGCTGCAGCGGCAGAAACAACAGGCAGCATTTTATTATCAAACACTGAGCAAAGATGTTACAACTCAAGCAAAACCCTCCTGTTGTACATTTAGAAAAATACCCCAAGAATTGGAGGAATTAACTGTTATTTGTCTTTGGGGAAGGAGAGTGTGTGTGCTGAAAAGGCACTCGTGCACCTCCACATTTCGAGCTCACGCATCCTCAGATTAGGCAGGGGACAAAACTCAGCTCAAGCAGTGCAAAATCTTCCTGACATGGAAGAGAGAAATCAGAAGGAATATCCCCCAGACCAGCTGTGGAAATCACTGCCTACACACCAAATGATACATGAAGAAACACGGAGGAAAAATCAAACCAGAACTATTACAGAACAAAAAAAAAAATCCATCCAAGCATCCAGATATTGCAGGAAAAGCAACTTTGCCTCACATTCTCTTCAAGTTCCTCTAGAAATCCTTGTGGGCACTGCTGCTGTTGGGCTCTGCATGGCAGCCCCTCACCTGAGGATGTTCTGGCGCACCAGCTCGAACTTGGGGATGTTCTCGTAGTGGATGATATCCGTGTGGAGAGGGGGCTCAGACAGCAGGTAGGGCCTGGTCAGGGAGGGGTGCATCAAGGTGTAGCCTGAAAAAGAAAGACACAACCCCAACCAGTGAATGCAGGGAGACAGCTGAGCCCAGCAAGGAGATTTCTGGGGGAAAAGAACACGCAGTCACTACATCCAGGGTCTGACTGAACAGTCAGGGGCCAAGCAAAGTTACCATCACAGACACTGTGGATGAAATACAGCTCAAAGATGAGCTTGGACAAGAGGAAATGAGCTGGGCACACATACACACCAGTTTTAACTCTTTCCCTACACACAGAGAAAATTTGGATGTCACACAGGTAGAAAATCTCCACAAGTGTTTCCACATCAAACTGCAGGGCACAAATTACAGGCTGTGAAACCACCTCAAGTCTCCAGCAACTCTCAGGCAAAGCTAACCAACAGCATACAAGTGCTGTTAATAAATACTATCATTTTTTATTTATAGACTACTTGGAGACACGCGTTTCCTTCTGAATGAGCTCAGTAGGACTAGAAGGGATTATGTGAGGCAAAATGACCTTTGTTATCAATGAGGAACGTGTAGGAACCCAAGGAGTCTTGGTAATAGGTGACATCTTCCAAGATATAGGCCAGGTTAACATCCACTCCAACAATGCCCAGCAGCAGGTTTCCAAAGTAGCACGGTTTGCTGACAGTCATTATCAGGCCTGGCAATGAGAGAAACATCATCAAACCATCAGCAACATTATCCGGTTAATTATTTCTAGAGGAAACAGAGCAGGAGCTTTGTCATTTCCAAGGGTTATACAATTAAACTGGATACAGTATTCCTTGCTGGAATAGGGACAGGGAAGCTCAGCAGGTTGTCTGTCATGTCTGGCTGTTGATAACCACTCTCCCCTAATTAGTTAATTTCCGTGTTTCTGACAGTGACCTAGAGTACCTTTAATCAATTTATTAAAACACACCACAATTAATGTTTGGGGAGGTTTGACAGTGGATTACAAGTGGATTCCTTACAGATAAGTTGCATTTGCGTGAAAAGCCAAGATGGTAATTTGTTCTTTTAACACCATTTAAGGCAATTTAAAAAACAGGGGAAGGAGGAAGAGAGAGAATTTGTGCTTGCAAGGCAACAATCGGGATGAATGGTTGCTCTCATCTAATTGCACATTCAGAATATTAAACCTCCTCTAAACTCCAGTATCACCACTGGGAACCATCCCCATAATTACACAGTGCTTTGGGATGTATCTCATGTCGGAGGTGAGGACTCTTTGCAATACCTTATTGCTCTAATTTTCTACACCACTGCTGTTTGGAAACTCAGCAAGTCTTCCCTCAACCCCACATAAAATTCATTTGCATCTATAAGCCTTTAAGCTGGAAACCTTTGCAAGACAAACCTTCTCTCTTGCACCCTCTGTAATCCTTTGGTTGCTCAAGTTTTCCATTATGCTTGGCTATGGCTTTGTGAGAGGGCACCAGCACAGCTGACTCACACAGGTTAGGAAATGCAGGAAGGAGCAGGAGTTCTCGCTCAGAAGATTTGCTCAGGAATAGTCTGAAGTCTGTTCTGGGACTCAACACAACCTAAACTCAGCAGCCCTTGAACACTCCTCAGCATAACCCTCAACTCCTCCTAAGTACAAGCCGAGACTAAGAACGTACAAAGTGCTGGATGAAGAAATAGAGTTTGCTCAATTGCCAAAGCAATACAAAACCACTGATGCATTTCCAGACATCCCTGTGGGGTCACATCTCCTCCCAGAGCACTGGAGCAGTGCTGCAGGAGGCTCAGGTGAGCTGCCCAAGAACCTGCAGGGGTAAATAAACCCTACAACTCTGAGCCTCCACCGAGCTCCAGGAAGGGCACCAGGTCCCACAGGGAAAGGGATGCCAATTCAGCAGGTGGGTGTTTGTCCAGCCAGGGGAGCTGTGCCAGCACTGTGGGGGCAGCCCAAGCCCTCTCCCTACCTCCTGAACCCCAAAAGGATCACCCTTCAGGGCAGGCTTACCCTCAGCATTAATTAAACCAATTTCTGCACTTCTACACGTGCCACCTCACATCCCGAGGAGTCTCTGCCTTACCCACACCTCCAGTCTCTCCATTTCTGGATGAGTGGTTGAACACACAGTGTTTGTTATCATGACATCCAATATTAAGGTACGGATCTTCCCTTTTACCTTAAAATCAGATGCCATGGCAGCACCAGCCAGCTCAGCTCAGGCTCCCCCTTCTGCCCAGTGCTGGGGCAGAGCGAGAGGGCTGAAGCTCAAGGAAGGGCCAAGGACGGCCACTTTGGGACAGTAATTAATCATCTCTCCCTGTGACATTTGCTAAGGTGGTTCCCATCCTGCTCTTACAGTGCCCAGCACGCCCCCTTCCACAGCCCGGACACAGGGAATGGATGGAACTAGTTGTGAAGAGCCACTGCTTGGGGTGCAAAGACAGGATAAAGGGAACTCCAGCAGAAGGATGACTCCAAAGTCACATCCATGGCTCCACAGCAAAGGGAAGCTCCAACAGCAACAACTTTTTGTCTCTCCCACTGAGGGGATTTGTGCAACCCCCTGAGTTCACCTGTGAGACCTCCAGACAGGCACAAGGAGTGAAACGTCGAACCTGCAATGGTGCAGGGTGGATGAAATGCCAGCTGTCATTTCAGTGTCACAAGCACAAAGAGCTTCTCTCCACAAATTAAATTACAAATGCTGTGTACGCACACACACGCACAAGAACAAATTTCACCCTGAGAATCCAGACTAAACCTCCCTATTCCACGTCTCACTAACACTCTTTTCACAACTACACCTCCTGCAGATGAAACAGCAAACAGGCTTGGGAGAAAAATTTCAGAACACCCCCTGGTGAGGCTACAGCGTTTTCGGGAATACGGCAGCACAGGGAATGCAAAGGCAGCACTCACCATCTCCCATTTCATCCGAGAAGGGCAGGCTGAAGACGGCCTCGTCGATCATGCGGTTGGGCAGGTTGGTGTAGAACCTGCCGACCGTGGTCTCCAGGTTGCTCAGCTGGTTCAGGACCATCATGCTGCCCTTGGTCACAGGAAGGGCTGTCCTGTCTGGCACCCCGTATTTCACAGAGTTCTGCTCGGCCAGGTCCCGCAGGAAGGCCAGTTCCTTCAGCCCTGTGACCCCCTCTGAAACAGATAAAAGCAGATAAAAGCAGCTTAGTTTCCATCAAGGCTTCTGTATCTTACTCCCAAAAACTAAATAAAAGCAAAATGATACACCCTGTAGGACTAAAAACACTACATAATCACTATTTAAGTGACAAGGCAAAGTGCTTAAAGGCTGGTTTTAGGAGAAGTAATTAGCTGACACAAAATTAAGTGAGACTGCCTCTCCCATGCTGTTGCACAGTGAAAAAACCTACCACGCTGTTCCCATGCCCACTTTAAACAAAGGTCTTCTGGCCCAGACTTATGTGGCCCATAAATCCAGAGGACAGCTCTTTGTTCTGCACCGGTGGGTCGCCCTCGGAGGGGACCAGGAGTGTATCACACCCCTTGGAGATCCCAGGCCTTGTTCTGCAGCTCCAGCACTGCAGTTTCACCTTCCACACAAGTGCCAGGCTCAATTCCTGCAGACAATCAAAGGCTTTTGCACGCAGGAGTCACGAGTGAGTACTGAAATCTACAGTCACCTCACACGTTAGTTGAAGCTCTGGTTTCCTTGGTTGAGTCCATGGACAGTTTGCAGTGGCACAACAAACAGCCTTGGTGCTGAAAACGGAAGCAGCACAGGATGCCAAACTACTGGGTATGTGATTCTCATGTTTAACTTCACTCCTGAGTTGGGTCCCAGGTTATTAAAGCATCTCAGGTTACACTGGATGTCACATTTATGCTCCCTGGCTAAGGACTGAAACAGAAGTCACACGTATTCCCATTTTGCTGCAGCAGGAACCACAGACAATGTCAGGAAGGCTTCCAGTTGCAATAATTATCAAATTGAACTCAGTCTGGTTGCCAACAGACAATTCAGGCAATGGTATTTTACATCCTGAGCAGCTGCACTGGGATACATGAGCATATAGTGGCACATAGTTATATATCCATACACCAAAGTAGTAACATCTGGATGCAGCCTAAGGATTGTAAGTGCCAAAATCCATAACAAACTGCTGCCAGTAAGGCCTGGAATGACATCTGAATGAGCTTCATAAGCAAGGGCAGGGAATGTTCATCCACTGGCAATCACAACCCTTTCTCACCATTCATAAGAGCATAAGTAAGAATCATCACTGAGTTATTGAGGAAACCGTTCTCTTCGTTGATGACACGCAGAGTAGCCTTTTTATCATCTTCAGAGGAGTCTTTTGACGTAATCCCAGCTGAGAGGTAAATGATGACCATATCAGTATCTGAAAGAGAATCACAGATAGAGCAGAGCGTGCATTAGGTTTTTAACTCAGGCAAGAGATGTGGTAAGAGCCCTTACTGTGCTCCCAGCAGCTTCACCTGAGAGAGTCCCAGCAGCTCCAGGGGGAAACCCCAGCAGTGGCTGCCTTACAGCACTTATTAAACTTTCCTTCTCAGCACTTCCCAAACATCTGCCTGGTGTGGTGCCTTCCACCCACCCAGGAGCACTGGGGTTTGTGTCCCCTGAGCTGACCCCAAAGGCATCTCCTGGCTTGGAGCCATGGAATGGTTTCGGTTGGGCGGGATCGTAAAGCTCATCCAGTGCCACCCCTGCCACAGGCAGGGACACCTCCCACCAGCCCAAGTTGCTCCAGCCCGGTCTTGGACACTTCCAGGGATCCAGGGGCAGCCACAGCCTCTCTGCCCAACCTGTGCCAGGGCCTGCCCACCCTCCCAGCCAGCAATTCCTTCCCAATATCCCACCTATCCCTGCCCTCTGGCAGTGGGAAGCCATTCCCTCTGTCCGGTCTCTCCATCCCTTGTCCCCAGTCCCTCTGCAGCTCTCCTGGAGTCCCTTTAGACACTGGAAGGGGCTCTCAGGTCCCCCTGGAGCCCTCCCTTTCCCAGTCTGGACAGCGTGGCTGCCACCAGGCAGGAGTGGGCAAGTCCAGCTCCACAAAAGCAAAACCCTGCAAGTTTCATCTCCTGTCCCCCTGTTCTCCCATCCTGCAATCCTAAACCCTGGAGCTGCTCACCCCATGCTTCCTATGGAGCAGGTTAGAGTGGAAGGTTTGGGAACGTGCCCCGGCCCCTTGCACGTGAACTGGAACATGTTTTTCAGGCTGAGGATGTTCTTGGCCAAAGTCCTGCCTCAAAGCCTTTGAACATGTCAATTCAAATCCCAGCTTCCACCCCAGCCTGTTTCATCACAAGTATCTCAGGACTGAGCGTGGTTTGTGCATGTAACTGAGCCACTGGGAGGATCCTACACCACACACAGTCCAAAAAACTGGAAAAGGTTGGTCAGATCCCAACTTTGGTGTTTGTGGCTTTGCTGTGCTGGTTTTTAAATAGGTAAGAATGCTTTGACTTGCACATTTTGTCATCATGACTCGAAAAGAATTTCAGCCAGGACTGGATTTTCACACAAACAAGAAGTGCTGTTAATTTGGGGGGATTTCTAGCTTCAATTTTTAAGGGCTAAAAAAACTGGGCAAAAGAGGTAAGTCAGGTACTAAAAGAGCTTTGGCTGGGTTTAAGGAAAATCTTGGCTGCATTTCCCAGGCTACCCCCTGCTGTTGTATGTGCAGCCAGGCATGATGCTGCAGTCTCAAAGCTGTGCTGGGAGGGGTAACAGGAACCTGTCCTAAGTGTGCTTTAGGGAGCAGAGGAAACAGGGCATCTTACCATCCCACAGCTGATTTGCTACAGCCACTGCTGAGAGCCGGAAAGGCCCTTCTGTTCAGTGTACCATTACTGCAGTCAGCACCAGTGTGCATATTTTATATATTTATATCTAGAGATTGAATTTTTTTAAAATTACATATATATATATACAACAGACACATGCTATTGACTTAGAATTTTCAGGGAGTGTTGGTGCTCATGGCAGAGCTTCTCCTCACACCTGTGATGAGGGTGTGCTGAGCAGGACTGCAGCAGGGACTGGAGCAAGGCAGGAAATGCAGACCCCCCACCAGAAGCTCCCTTCTAACTTTCCCAGTGTGAATTTGGGACTGGGGCTGTACCTCAGCAGCTTCCCTGACACACCCACACATTGTTCTCTGGGACAGGATGTTAGAAAATTAACAGGCAAAGGAATGATATTTATTTTTTTCTGGGTTTATTTTTCTTTTTTAAAAGAGACGAAAAGATTATTTACCAGAAAATGAGCCATGTTTTATAAACATCCTCTTCTCAAAGCTATCGTGCCTCACCCTAAGAATTCTGAAATTTGCTATACACACATTAGGGCTTCACAATCTTTCCTACGTGGAGAAAACCTAAATCCAAAGCATTTGCATTTTAACTTTCTGTACTTGTGCTCTAAAAGAGTTGCTTGGCATGAAACCTGGTGTTTTCATTAATGGGGAATATGTCAAAACCTTCTACTCAGAATATACAAACAGTGCCAAACATGGAATCATGGAATGGTTTGGGTTGGAAGTGACCTCAAAGCCCATCCAGTGCCACCCCCTGCCATGGGCAGGGACACCTTCCACCAGCCCAGGTTGCTCCAAGCCCTGTCCACCTGGCCTTGGACACTTCCAGGAGTGGGGCAACACTTCCAGAGATGGGGGATATGTAGGAGATATGGAGGTGTGCAGGAGGATGCTGCAAGGCTCTACAGCTGATGTTCTTGGAATAACTCCTGCTGACTAATGCCTCCTATCCCTGCCAGCTGCAGCAGCACTGGACTGGTTAGTTTTTATTGACAGAGTTGCTCCCCTTGCATCACTTTGCCAGAGGATGGCAAAATCCTGTCCCTGCCAGCCCCATCCTTCAGCTAAAAGCAGTGCCCAGTCAGATAAAGGTCTCACTGTACCAGTGGCCTGAAGTTCACAAGCTGGCTGAACCTTTAGTAATAAAAACAGAAGAGAATTCCAAAGCACTTCAATTCCTGGACTTGTCCTCTTTCTCCTGCTCTGTGCAGCATCTTTGGGACACTGAAAGATCTGCACTCACTGGAGCAGGCTGTGGAATCTGTGTTATCCAAATGGACTATCCTGGTGCAGATCCAGCTGCTTCCCCCACCCCACCCCACCGTGGCACTGCCAATGTTACTCAGCTCCAAGGAGCACTCAGAGCACAGGGCTTGCCTTCCACAGCTTCCTGGCAAGCAAACATGTCACTCAATTCCACAGCCATCTTTTCCACATTTTTTACCACTTCCTCATTACAGAAAATGAACAGGGAAACCCTGGTCTTGGGAATGGGAAGGAGAAAGCTCATGATGAGGATGCAAAGTGCAGGAGAGTGTTCTGAGATAAAGGAAAATTTAGCCAGGACAACTCGGTATTCCTTAAAATATCCCTCATGATTGGCTTTCTGAAAAGAACCCCACTTCCCTGAGAATCCACTTCCCTAGGATCCCAGCTGGGCACATCCCCTATAGACATATGTTCCAGCAATAATTAAATGAACCTGCAGGAGCAGGAAGTTTCCCTGGAAGGACCCCTGCCCCCCCCCCCATACACACTGGGGAAATAATTCAGCTCTCAGACACTTCAATCCTGCATTTCCACAGTTCAGTTCAAAGGAAAGGCAAGTCAGCAAGTGACACAAATTAAAAGGGAATGGCCACATTCAGCTCATGCGGATTCCAGACCAAGGAAATGCCACTTAAGGAAAACACGTGCTTCCCTCCCCTTTTCCTTTCATTGCTCAGCACCCCACGCTCCTCTGGCCTCTGTCACAGTGACAAGGTGAGAGGAGAAGCCTCAGAAAGACTCAGGATTGCGCAACAAGGGACTTACTTCCTTGGAGTTTGGTGCCATTGTTCGTGTTCCGTAGCAGCTGGAAAGCCTTCTGAAACCCCACGGCGTGCTGGGTGGAGCTGTCAGAGGACTTTATACTGCTCACGAAGGTGGACATCTTCCTCTTTGTCTCACTGGTGGCAGGGGACAGGAATGTCTTATAGCACTGGTCCAGGGAGCAGGTCCTCACTGTGTCTGCCACGGTCAACACGGAGATCTGGAAAGAGGAGAGACCCCATGGGATTACCTTCCCTTCCAGGATTCTTAAAGCACTGATACACAGAGCACAATGGTAAGCCAACCGAAGAGATTCCGTGGGTTTAAAACTCAATTGTTAGGAAAGAAATGCTTGAGGCATAAATCCGTCCAATTTGAAAAGGATTAGACTTTCGGTGGATTCAAGGCAAAGAGCCTTTGCTCTTTGTTTCTCACTGAAGTCAGCTCGACTCTGCTCTTGCACAATGCTCAGTGCACTGGTGTGGGCAGGAGCCCCAGAGAGCTAGGGATAACTGAAAGGAAAACCAGCAGGGAGCATTTCTGGGGAAGCCTGGAGTGCCTGGAGACGAGTGGAGTGCTGCAGAAAATGAAACGGGATGGGCAACCCCTCTGAGAAGTCTCCACAGGCCAAGCATTTTGCTGTTTGAATGTTTCAGCCCCAGCAAGCCAACCCTACCATCGGTATGTACCCTGTAAGCAATTGAAGGCATGTGGTGGTAGCACTTGCACTAATACACATATAACACACCAGTCTTATTAACTGAGGGGAATAATTCATTATAAATGACGACTGAGGCAAGGCAGGCCCAGAATGAAGCAGTAATTACATACCTGTGCAACAGGTTTCATAACCCCTGAGCTACTGACCCACTAACACCAGTCTTAAGTGTATTCTCAATACAAAGGCAAACACTTGTGACACTTCATTTAAGTGCTATTGATTCTGCTGAACCATAAGCGTTATTTTACAATATTATATCTCTCTAAAAGCACACAAGTTAGGAGTGTTTTTCCCATACAGTTAATGAGGCAAAGATTGTCATCACTTTTTCTTCATCTTGGTTTGACTGAAACTCCCTTCCTAATCAAAAAAGAAAACCCCAAGCAGAAAGAATGATCAAGGCCCCACCAGCAGAGAGGCACTAAAAGAGAAAACTGGAGACTTCTTGTGGTGCTACAGAAGCACCTCAAGGGCCCCTGGTTGTAATTTGTACTGAAAAAAAGTACAGGTCAAGTGACTTTCTCACTGCCAAGTGAGTATCTGTGGCAGAGCAAGAAATAAAATCCCGATTTCCTGGCCCTAATAATATTTCAGCTCTCCCCACTATCACAGCAGAATAAATAATTCCCATTTTCACAAGAAAAAACCCACAACTTTAGAGGTAAAACGAGTTGCTCAAAGCAATCTAGAACTCCACAAGTCCTGAGGCTCAGAGCACGGTCCTCCTCAGTGCATCACACTGCTGACCAGCACCCAAAGCCTCTGCTGAGACGGAGGAGCCTTCAGGGATCACTCAGATACAACACTTTGCCTCAGATCAGTGGGGTTTCACCTCTTGCCCAGCCTGGGCATCCCCAGTTCCCCCTGCACCACACAGGCTTCCCGAGGTGAGCTCAAGTCTCCGTCAGCCACCAGAGGCACATCGAGGTCACGAGGAGTGCACGGACACCAAGTCAAAAGCACCACCTTGGATGGGAACCAAAACCCTGAGCACGGCTGAGCCCAAGGAAAGCTCCCTGCCTGGAGCAAGCTCACCTTGTCATGCTCATCTATGGAGCTGAGGATGACCTGGGCAGCATCCTTGGCGATCTGCAGCTGTGTCTCCGTGACAGAGGCCCCGTGGTCCACGATGACCACGATGTGCTTGGACTGAGGGCGCACAGTCGAGACGTAGACGGGCCTGAGGAAGAACAAAACCCGAAGCACTGGCACCAGACACCTTGAAAATAGGCAGGAATTTAAAAACCAAAACACTCCCAACCAGACAGGAAGAAACAAGGAATTAGAAGAGGGATTTTTGCCTCCATGGAAACTTCTGTCAGGAAACTGAACACCCAGCAATGCCCCTCTCTCTCACCCTCTTTCTGATGTTTTAAATCAGGTGCTTCTCCCTGTGTGCCAGCCCGTGGCTGACGTGAGTTAACACTCGGTGCTGCCACGTGTCTGTGCTAACACTAAAAGCATGTTTTCAGGGAAGTGGGGCTCACATCCAGCTCAATATTGAGGGATGTAGCAAAGAGCTCCCGAGCTCTCCCGCCAAGGCTCCAAGCTGGAATAAATTAGGAAGATCTTCAGCACGGAGGAAGGATCCAGACCCAAAACTAGTTACAGTCAAGTGTGAGTTTTGGGATCTACATTTTATTATATCAAAGGCAGCCACAGAAATCTTCTTAAGAGGAAAGGAAATGCAGGAGACTTTAGACAAGGCACTGCTGCAAACAACTGGCACAAAGCAGTTCTTAACTGCAAACCACCCTGCAGCTCTACCCTCTAATAATACCTAGAGCTCAAACAGGGCCTTTGATCTTCAAAGCACTGAAGTATTAACTAATTAATTCACCCAAACCACCCTCTGAAATAAATATTACCAAAAAGATATCTTTTCTTTAAACTGCAACCCAGACTGAATGATTTGGATAAAATCACCAGCGGTTTTAGTGTCCAAATCCTGAGCAGGACTGGGGGGTCCCAGTTCTCCCATGTCCACACTGCGCCTTTCCAAGGCCACAGCAAAGCCAGTCAAGCTGAGACACTTTGTGCTGTGATGACACACGGAAAATACCCCCTGGAAACATCTGCCATGGAACCAAAGCCCTCCTCAGTCTCTGCACTCCCTGCATGGAAGCCCCCCTGGCTGTGCTGACAATTCCTCTGCACACACTGATTAACTGGTACAGTTGGCTAATGTGTCACCAGAGGGGCTGAAGCCACTGCACCCTCTCAGAAGGTTGCACCCTTCAGCCTTTATCAGTCCCATGGCACCGAGAGCAAAAATAAGCGAAAATTACTGCACCTCAGCTGCTTGGCTTCATGACATAGCACAGAAACATCCCCCTGTGCAGGAAACCCCTGCCATCCTTTTTTCTACATCTTCTTAGTAGAAAAAGGAAGTTTTCATGATTGCTGCTTCCCTGCTGTCCATGATGTGCCACCTGAGCCTGCGGTGGAGACTGGCAAGATGCTTCTTTGCAGGGTCCAACCTTCCACCCCCTCCCCAAAGTGATGCACCCATCAAATCACAGGACACATTCACTGCTTTATTAACAGGGGCCAAGTAGGAGCCAAATACAAGCCAAACTCTGCCCCCAGGCTGACTGACAATTCCCAGGCCACTGCTGTTTACAGCTGATGGGAGTTGGGAGAGGTGAGGAACCTCTACGTTGTTTCACTTCAAAGTTTCTCAGAAGTGAAAACTGGTGCTTTAAAAAAACAACCTAAGGAAACCCAGGGGACTCCATTAGAAGTTGCTCGTGAATGTTGTCAACCTGGCAAAGCACACAAGGCTGGAATCAGTGCTGGAGGAATCCAAGTGGAGTGCTTTTCCCAGGAAACTGGAAGGAGACAGACCGTACCTGCTGCGATGTTCGTAGCTGCCTTTGCACCGGAACTTGTGGGCTGGGAACACAGTGAAGATCCCTTCTTCTGAGCTGAAATACTGCCACTTAATTCCTGGGTTGGACTTCAGGTTATCAGCAAGGACTGCAGGTTGGAGAGGGGAAATGAAAGATGAAGCAGAGTTACAAAGGGGGGTCAAACCTGGGGGTGTCGATCTTGTTACCTCGGCCCCTCTCCTAGTGCCTGGAGAAGGAGGAGCAGGGAGTACACCCTGCTCTCCCTGAGCACTGAGAAACCCTCATGTCCCATTTGCAGACAGCTACGTCCTTTGGAAATTTAACACTTCATTTGCCAGGTTCTGCTCAATGTGTGATGACAGTTCCCAAACCTCAGAAGGTCAAGGCCAGAGCAAGGCAGGAAGGGATGAAGGCCATTATATGTGACATATATACATACCTACACCTACATGTAATGATAAATACATTGCCACCATCGTTTCCCTGCAGAAAAAAAACCCTACTGTTAAAAAAATCATGTGTTCCTTATACTGAAATTACTCCAAAATATTAAACAGCTTTGCTGCTTCCAGCTCTGTAACCCGACCTGCTCACACTGCACGCTCAAGTCCCCCAGCCTGGCTGTGGCCACCACGCTCTCTCCAAACTCAGCTCCAGGGAGTTACCTGGAAAAACCACGGCCCTGGGGGTTCCCCCCTCCCTTTGCACAGCACCCCACAGTGCCCCCAAGGCCCAGTGCAAGTCCTGCGCTGGGTTCTGTGCAAAAATGCAGCCTGACCCGAGTGTGGCTTTGAGGAACGTCGCGCCACGGTGGCCCAAGGACTGCCAGAGGTTCCTCTTCCCACCCCCTCCAAGCACTCATCCCCTTTTCCTCCAAACTGCTGGTTCACTCCATGGCAATGCCTCGCAGGCAGGAGGGCCAGGAGACTGTAAACCATTTAAATCCTCCTTTTTATGTCTGGCCCCCAGGATTTCATAGTCCTGGGGCTGAAGTCTGGCAGCTGTTTTGTACAAAGAGGCTGAATTTCTGGTATTTAAGTTTTCATTATGAGCTACAGAGCTCAAAAAACGTATTTTCACATCTGACACGTGAACGCCCATTTAAAGCCGGGATGAAATAACTTGTCCAGTTTAATTTTACCAACAGCATTGAGATAAAGGAGTTTACAGTTTAAAGGGGTTGGGGTTCTTTTTTAATCCTTGTTATATTAAAGATAAACTTCTCATTCCCACGAGGCTACGATTTGTATTTATTTCCCCAGGAGAGGGTCTGCATTTAAAAGTGTTCATTTTCCCCACAAAACAACTAGGTTTGAAACTCAAACTCTTCACAGGCTCGGTGCCTCTCTGTGCTGTGCTCCCTTTCACACAGATCTGCCCATGTTTCCTTCAGGGACTATGTCAGTACAACAACACCCTCCCCAGAGACTACCAATTTTATCCTAAATCTGGTTTTCCCCCTTTTTTCTCTTTCTCCTATGACCACAATAGGCAAGCCATGGCTGAAAAACCTTTGGTCCCCATTTTAACTCAGAAAGTCTTTTAATTTTTCATCTTCTGGTCAGGTTCAGGTGATGTGGGCAAGCATAAGAAGGTACCCACCTCCCTGTTCTAATCCAAAGTACATCTGGGGCCCCCAGAGCAAACCAGACATGGAGCTGTTGGGACAACTCCAGAGGAGGCCCCGGAGATGCTGCAGGGCTGGACCCCTCTACTCTGGAGCCAGGCTGGGAGAGCTGGGGGGTCACCTGGAGAAGAGAAGGCTCTGGGACACCTGAGAGCCCCTGGCAGGGTCTAAAGGGACTCCAGGAGAGCTGGAGAGGGACTGGGGACAAGAGATGGAGGGACAGGACACAGGGAATGGCTTCCCACTGCCAGAGGGCAGGGAGAGATGGGACACTGGGAAGGAATTGCTGGCTGGGAGGGCGGGCAGGCCCTGGCACAGGATGCCCAGAGAAGCTGTGGCTGCCCCTGGATCCTTGGAAGTGTCCAAGGCCAGGTTGGACAGGGCTTGGAGCGACCTGGGCTGGTGGGAGGTGTCCCTGCCCATGGCAGGGGGTGGCACTGGATGGGCTTTGAGGTCCCTCCCCACCCAAACCAGTCTGGGATTCCATGGCTCCAATTCCAGGATTCTGCATTACCGAGTTATGATTCTGCTTTCCCAAACTGAGCATCTCCACGAAATAAAGAGCCAGCCTTGATCCCACAGCACAGGGAGGAATCCAAGAGTCCAGGCCTTAGAAACACAGAATTCTCAGTGGAATTCCTTAATTCTGGACACAGACTGCCCATGAGCTGGCACTGCCAAGTCCCTCGGTGCCCCCTCCACTTGCCATCTGACCCCAAATCCTGCTGCAGACTGGGAAAGTTGGAAAGTATTAACATGACAGGATTGGAAAAGATCGTTCCCTCTAATTATAAATATCTCACAAGGCAAAAAGGACTTTTAGGAAGAGAGCCCTGTGTGATAGAGTTTATAAAACTTCAAAGGGAATGCGATATGATAACACTTAGCACTTCTAGATACCACTTTACATCTTCAAAGCACAGTCAAATCATTAACTAATTAATCTTCAAAGAGCAGCACAAACAGGCAGGGGGAAAAAAAGGGAACTACTGAACATAATTGCTGATTATAAAAGAGTTTCTTAGAGCCCTCCTCTTTAGCATTACATGTGATGAGCTGCTGACCCCACAGTTCTCATCCCACAAAACCCAGGGAGGTTCAATTTTCAGCTCCCCTCTGACAATATCTCCACTGTGAAGATACTTTAGTGTCCCCCAGAAGGAGCAGCAGAAAAAATGTGTCTATTGTACAAGTAAAGACATTTTCTAACTCCCCAGAACTACAAATCTCATGCAGGATTTTCTGAGTCAAACCTCATTCCAGCTCGTGTGTTTTCCCCAGGAATAAAAGCTCTGCAGCTCGAACACAATTAACATTCTGCTGGTGGCATGAGCCAGGACAGAGCCCAGCTCAAGCCTCAGGAGCTCGTTTGAAGGGAAAAGTAGTAAAAAACCCTTTCATTTCAAGGAATGAGAGCAGATTCCTTGATTAAAAGGGTCTGGAAGGAGGGTATTAACTCTCCTGCTCAAATACCTCCCAGCTACTTTAACTCACCCCGAATCAGTTTAAAGTACAGCAATATAAGGAACATGACCAAGGCTTTGCACGTTTTGAATTTGATGATCCTCGTGGGTCCCTTCCAGCTCTGGATATTTTAGGATTCCAAGATTTTAAATGGACACCACCTGGGATAAAGCAGAGAGCAAAGCTCTTGGGCCACTGCGTGCCTGGGGAACAGAGCTCTCAGCACTCTGGAGGATGACAAGGACAAAGATTTACTGGTTCCCTCTTCCTTCCAGAAGAAAAAGAACTCCAAAGGAATCCAATAGCATAATGCACTGGGGCTCTGGGTAGGATTTTTGTCCTCTAATAAATAAAGGACTATTCATTCCAGATCTTTTTAGCCAACCAAAGCCTGTGATTCCATCTGAAGAATAAAGACTTTCTCCTTATCTATTTTGTAGCAATGGCTAAAAGTAATCCAAATGCAGAACTTAAACCAAGATAAAATCCTTTTGAGACATTAAAAAAAAGCCACCTAATATCAAGAAAAACAGTGTTAGAAGGATTTTTTTTAAAGGCTGAGAGGAGCCACACTTCTTTCTTCCTTCTCCCTCCCTTCCCTCAGCTTCAGCCCAGTCACAGAGTATTCTGAGCTGGAAGGGACCCACAAGTGTTTCTTTTCTTTTGCTGCCCTAAAAACCCAATGGATTGTTGAGAAGTTCCACGAGCTGCACTGCCGTTTCCCAACACACCGCTCAGACCAGACCAGTCCTCACCCAGGGCTGTCCCGGCGTCTGCGGAGTGAATTCCATTCCCTTCCAACACCTCCAACCTCACCACTCTGCTCCCACTTCCCTGCCCCGAGCACAGGGCGAGCCAAGATTAACATTTCAGGGACTGGGACGGAGGTCGAGCAGAGCAGAGCTGACATTGATGCCTTGCCCACAGCTTTTCAGAGGCCGGACTATTCCAACTGCAAAAACTCGCGTGGGAAAGGAGAGATGCTCCTGGGAATTCTTTCTTTCCCATTATGGATGAAAGGATCAGCTCATGCAGGAAGATGAGCTGGTTGATGGGCAGGCCAGGCTGGCCTGGGAACTGGAGGGGAGCTGAAGAAGAGGATGGGAGCTCCAGAAGCAGGAGGGTTTCACACCCCACCATGCTGTATCCCGTGGGAAGGACTGTGTGACACGATTTTTGGGAAGCTGTGCCTTCCCATCCCTCCTGTGATAACAAGCAAAGCAAGGCAAGGGAGGAAATGAGGAAAACAGCCAGACCAACCCAAAACTCTGAGGCTTTTTAAAGAAGAAAAATACTTGAGGCTGAGGGAGAACCTGAACCCAAAGTGCAAGAGATTTGTCTCACCGGCTCTGTATAAGACCCTTAGAAGAGAACTAAGAAAAATACAGGAGTAGAGGAACCTTTTTCTTGTTTAGTTACTTTCTTTCAAAGGTGGTTTTTGTTTAATGTGTGTATGCTGATGGATTTACTGAGACACACATCCTGCCCCCAGGGGAGCCCCGAAGGAAAGAGGTTTCACAGGGCGGGGGCACTGCCGAATTAAGATAAAATTCGGTTTCAAGAGACAGATGACACCAAGTAAGTACTTTTAAACCCCATTCCAACCCTGACAGCATCTCCACAGCTGGGAGGATGCTGTGCAGTGACAGCACTCCATCCCTCCAACCAAGGCTGCTCCTACCCCCAGTCTGTGCCAAGCCAAATGCTGTCCCAGATCACAAATTCCTTTGGGCAGAGACTGACTTTTTGGCACAGCAGGTCCTGGCCTGTGGCTACACAAGCAAGGGCTACAGACACCACCACAACACCCTTGGCCACAAAACAAACACCCAGCCCCTGCTCTGAAACCTTCCCACAGCCGGTTTCTCCAAACCCCACGTGTTTTGCAGTCACACAGGGATGGGGCCATGTCCAGCATCATCCCAACATCATCCTGCTTCCCCTCCTGGCAGCAGCTGACCCTGCAGCCTCTCCAGTCCCTGCTCTTGGGAACAGGGTGGTGGAGATCATGTGGCTGAGATGTTCCCAGCTGAGAGAAGGGAAGGTGGGAACTGTCACCAGCCACAGCTGGGGCTGCCCCTGGATCCCTGGAAGTGTCCAAGGCCAGGCTGGACGGGGCTTGGAGAACCCTGGGACAGGGGAAGGTGTCCCTGCCCACGGCAGGGGTGGCACTGGGTGAGCTTTGACGTCCCTTCCAACCCAAAGCAGTGTGTGATGATCCTACAGACCTTCAAACATCTCCAGGGTGGAGGTGAGGACTGAGGCTGTTGCCCCTCACCTGCAGAAAACATCACTTCTCATTTCACCAGTTGTGCACCCAGGATCAACTCCTGCTTCTCAAAATCCCTGTTTCCATCCCGTTTCTCTGCATCAATCCCCTCCTTCCATCCCAGGCATTTTCTCACTAATAAACATCTCCCCCAGGGCTGTTTCTATGCCAGGAAAGCTGGAGGAGACTCTGCTGTCAATAAATCCTGAAGCACTGCCCTGTTCTTACTCTCCCTCCAATTCCCTCTCCTCTTCTGCTGCCCTTTCCTGCCAATGCCACTGTTTGAAGACGCTCCTTTCATCAGGAAGCTTTCAAGCCAGAGGCAAGGGAAGAGGAGGCACTTGAGCCTCACTGTAGAGCCAGGACAGCAAGAAACTTCAACACATCCTTTATTTCTGTGAGAATTCGACCCAGAAATGTAAAAAATGGCTGCAGGAAACGACGACTTGTTTTTCTTTTCACCACTCAAAAATAAAGAATGTTTCCTGAATAGCGTTTTTCCATCCATCTCCTGCAGTAGGAAATAGTTTTTATTTAATAAGAAACATAAAGTGATTAATTCAATGCCTTGTTTTTACAACAGGGCCTGTAAACTCGCTTTCAGATATTATTTTGATTAATCGCGGCGTGTGATTTCAAACATTATTTTAATAAGTTGTTTGGGTTTGGCTTTTTAATAAAGAGATGAGTAAAACAAAGCCCAGCAACTCCCAGTGAGTGAACAAAGACTGCCTGTCTTTAGGGTGGAAAGCAGCACACAAATCACGGGGAGGAGATGCATGTCAGGAAATCAGCCTGGCCAGCACCTGCAGCCAAGATGTGGGACTCAGTGGATGGGATGGAAAACAATCTGCTCCTCTTGCTTTTGCTCTTCACTCCTTTTTATATGTCATTAGGAATCCAGAAAGCAAAGCAAAGAGGGAAATCTGGGGCGTTCTCACCCCATTTGTTGCAGGATATGCAAATGTTCTGTGCTTGGGGAGGGTGGAAGGGCAGGCCTGCCACTTCTACCGTCAAGTTAATGAAATAAATCAGTATTTTATTAAAATTAAAAAAATAAATCCCAAGCCTGCATTACTTTCCCCCCAAATAATTAACAAGCCAAACTCTCCCAGAATGAAATCCACAAGCAAAGTCTATCCGTGTCCTCTGATTTACAGCACTGAGGCCCCATAAAAAGTTGAAAAGTGAGATGGAAGAGCTGGACAAAAGTATGACTAAAACCAGCTCAAATCCCTGTATTAATCCAAGCTGATTAGAATGCAAAAAAAGCAAACCTTGCTGCAGCAGAGGAGCAAAAGCTGAATTTTTCAGGGATAAGTCATGTGTATTTTGGTTCTAAGCATATTTCTAACTCTAAACGTGTCAAGAAACGCCCTGACAAGACAAAGAAAGGAAACATTTGAAGATGCCCTTGTGTTTTGTAGATTTTGCATATCAGTGCACATGCAGCCTCCCAGTAGCTGAACTCAGCTCGGCAGATCAGAGGCACTGCCTGGCACGGCCCTGCAGCAGCTGACACTGCTGCTGCCAAAGCAGACGGGCCCAGGGAGGAAAAGGGCCTTGGAAAAAGAAAAGGGAAGAATTAAAAAGTGCATAAAGCACAACAAAATTATCCACAGTGGGCTGGAAGCAAATCTTCATGACATTTGTCTCAAGCCCTCAGACTAAGGGCATTACTCGAGGTATCATCCTCCCATCATGAAATCTCAAATGAAGAGCCGGGTGACAGTTTGAAGGGGAAATAAAAGCTTGTTGCTATGGCAATCAATGCAAATTCCCTGTGCCAGGGAAATGGTCGAGGATAATGGGAATAACACCCTCCAATAGAAGGAAAAAAACCAAGTCTGCCACTCACCAGAATTCAGGTCCCGGCCAGGGTTGAAGGCTCTGCTGTTGACAGTGGTTGAGAGTCTGTCACAGCTGATGGTTCTGGAAACGTTGGTGTTGAAGTTGCCATCAAACCTGAAAAGGCAACAATGGGATCAGCAACTGGACTTCACCTACTGAACCTGCATAGCATTTACAGTGGGAACACTCTTTTTTAACATTTCAATGGGAGTAATTAACTTGGAAACTCCAACTTTATACAGATTTTAAGGGTCCAGGGAAAATCGTGACTGCCCCTGGATCCCTGGAAGTGTCCAAGGCCAGGCTGGACGGGGCTTGGAGCACCCTGGGACAGTGGAAGGTGTCCCTGCCCATGGCAGGAGGTGGAATGAGATGGGCTTTGAGGACCCTTCACACCCAAACCATTCTGTGATTCTACAGAACAACAAAACTGGTTTTTCTGTACAAAAACTTGAGGATTTACATTCCAAACAGCAGAAGGAATCTGACAGCGTGAAGCTTTGTTTTGGTTAAATAATTCAAATACATTTCATAATTCCAATGCAGAAGGTATTCTAGTGCACAGTTCTAATAACAAAATTGTAAGATATCACTAAACCAATGCCTTGAAAAAATTTAAACAGAAAATACTTTAAAGGTTTGTAAATAACTGCAAACAATTCTGAAGCTTTTGAGGCCTTAAATGCAGTTTTGTGTCATTCACAGGGGTAACACTTCTGTGACCTTGAATACTCAGAAGACATTGGGCAGTGTCATTACTCCTGTCCTTCAAAACCTTATTTCTTATCAAAAAATTTCTCTACCATCAAACTGTTCCTAAGAAATGACACCCAAGTGAGCTCTGCACCAGGAGCTCTAACCAGCCTTTCCTGCAGATAAAAGGGGCAGAGCAGGAGCCTGTTCAATACCATCGAGACAAAACCAGTAAGATCCAGCCACTTAAACCAATTTGGTGCCTGGTGAGGGTGGGAAGACACTGATTCTGTGCGTCTGCCCTTGCAGAGTTGTTGCAGTCACAGACAATAAACCAAGTCACTTCCAAAGCATCCCCTTGAAACAACAACTAGCAGGACCAAAACCCGCAGACAGATGGAAGTGGTTACCACGAGGACATTTCAAGTTGGGACCACAGGAAGGGAGTGTTTTCAAGCCAACTAAGCCTCTCCTAACCCAATACCCTCCCTCTGAGCCCAGTTCAGGAGAACTCCACTCTGCAGGGACGGGCTGAGCAGCCCCATATCAGCCCAGAGCCCCCAGCTCAGGGTCTGGGGGCCCTCATATGCGGGATGGAGAAAACCCTTTTGTGACTTACAAGTGAAGATTAACTAAGAAAGATAAAAAGAGGGGTTATTAGGCCTAAGATCAGCACCCCTGCAGGTGGCTGGATCCACCTGCAGAGCTTTCAGCCTTAGAAATCCAGGCCAAGGCTGCACACACACAAGTCACGAGTTTGCCTTTTGACATATTTGGGTTACCCTACAAAAACAGAATTTTCACTCCTCTCGCCCTCCTCCGTCCCCACATCCTGCTCATCACTGGAGAAATACCTCTAACTGTGTCCAACACCCAAGGCATGAACCCCCTCAGTGATGAGGGAAGGCAGTAAGAGCAAACACAGCAGGGACAAGGGCAGGCAGCTGAAGTTCTGCTCTCCCAAAAGCACTGGGGGCTCTCTGTCGGCCACAGATGGATGGTGCTCTTGGTGTTCTACCCCCGACAGCTCCCCCTTGGCACTGGGGTTTTGATTCAGGGCTCAGAGTGGCACAAAGAGCTTTGAGTGACCAAGGAATCACAGAATAGTTTGAGCTGGGAGGGCCTTCAGAGGTGTGACTCCCTGCCATGGGCAGAGACACCTCCCACCAGCCCAGGTGGCTCCAACCTGGCCTGGGACACTCCCAGGGATCCAGGGGCAGCCACAGCTTCTCTGGCCAACCAGGGCGTCCCCACCCTCCCAGGGAACAACTTCTCCCTCATACCTGCTCTAAAACGCCCTCCTCCAGCCTAAAGGCATTTTTCCCTTGTAAACAGTCCTTCCTGACCTTCTGCGTTATCCTGGCTCTTCCCAGTAGGGAAGAGAGTGAGAAACAGGCCCTCTTGGTCAGCCCCCCCTCCAGGCAGTGAGATCAGGGAGGGACCCTCTGTCAGCCAAACGTGATGCCTTTGAGCTCTGCACGGGCTCACCTCTCTGCTGGGACCTCCTGGCTGATTTATGGGCAGCCTGCTCCCTGAGACCTCTCCCAAGCCCTGTCCATCCAGGGAAAGCCTTGGAGTTTCACAGGGATGCAGTACTCACATCCAGGCTGTGGCTTTTCCTACCCCCCACTAAAACGGAACCACTTCAAAACATCCCAGCTCTTACCAAGAGAGCAAAACTGTTGATTGCTTGTTGGCCGAGGAATCTCCAGCCTGAGATTGATTGATAACGGATGGGTTTCACAAAAAGCATGTTTATCTTGGGGCAAACCCAAAAAAAACTGAGGATTAAACATCTCCGTGTTAAATATTTCCAAACAACACCAAAGAACAAACTCTTAGGGAAAAAAAAAACACAAACCAGCTTTTCAGGATGTAAGGAAATTGTCCCAGTGCTCCCATCAAAATCCATCAGGGATGGCAATGGGATACCTTGTTGGCAACTACTATTATTCATGTCTCAGAGCACGGGCAGTAAGAGCTGGGGGGGAGTTCAGAACCATCTACTTCAAATCCCTTTCCAGCTGCACTTTGCCTTAAAATTGCCTTTTAGCACCTTGGAGTGGAGAGTGTTCCTAAAGTGTCCCTGTTTCCACGACACAAGGACCTCGAGAAGAGACCAGCTCCCAGCACAAGTGTCCATCCTCAGAAAGGCAGGGGCAGCACTGTGGCAAATTTCCATCATCTGAATTCCACTGCAGAATTTCCCACGTGCTTCTTTCGGGTGTTTCCAGGTTGGTTTAGTTCCAAATCATATATCTGAGCATCTTTCCCATTAAAGGCACAATTAGACCTAAAGCCCCAGCACTGCCAAGTGGCACTTCCAGCAAATGCTGATTATATTCTGGGCTGTCACTGCCTTGGGTTTACCTTTCCTATGACATATTTATACCTTGCACATTTCCCACACGAATTTCAAACCACACAAACCTCCCCATCGCTTCTCTGGAGGAAGCTGGAAAGCCCATAAAGGTTTATATTTTAGTATTGGCAGACAGCAACCCTTCTCTGCATAGAGGAGACAATTTTCACCAGTGTCTCCCTCAATTTTTACCGGCGTCTCCCCAAATTCTTATCGGTGTCTCCTGTAATTTTCACCAGTGTGTCCCTCAACTTTCACCAGTATCTCCCTAAATTTTTACCAGTGTCTTCCCTAAATTTCACGAGTGTCTCCCCTAATTTTTACCAGCATCTCCCTCAGTTTTCACTCACGTCTCCCTCACTTCTTGCCAGTGTCCTCCACTTCCACACGGAGCATGACTTCCATGTGGATGAAAGCAGCGATGTCTGACCAAGGTCTTCTCCCGGATTCATCCCAAAACCTCCAGGTCACAGCACCACATCCAACCCTTGGGAAGCCCTCCAGCACCCTCCCCAGGGAAAACACAACCAGCCCTTGCATTTGGATGCAATTCTGCACTTCTTTGGACCACTGGCCGAACTCCCCTCGCGCCCTCCCCCTCGCCCTGGCCTGTGCCAGCCCCTCCTTGGGCACGGGCTGTGAGCAGAGCCCTGGAAGGCGCATCCCTGCGGAGCAGACGGAGCAGGCACTCCTTGGATGTGTCTTTGATGTGGTCCCCAGGGATCGCCGGCTCCGAGATGCTCCTGTGATTGACGCGGGCTCTGATGTAGGAGCGCCTTTGAACTCCACACGCTCTGCTCCCGCCGGGCCGCGCTCATTTCCATCCCTCTTCCACAGGATTTATGGCAGAGAGGGGGGAGAAAATAAATGTGCAGGGCCTTTGGATCTCACATCAAACCCGCTCCAGTGAGCTCCGAGTGCACCGGGCTGGCAATCGGGCTCTGTCCCAGGGAGCTGCGAGGGAAGGTGCCACTGGAGCAGCTGCTCGGGGCCTCGCCCTGTTTAGCACTCGTTTCTTCCCCCTTCCTACAAACCGGAGCTGCCATTAGTGTGCAAATGGAATGATGGAAGTTTGCTCAAAATGCAGTGCCTCCTTTGAAATTCTCAGCTGGGCCTGTTTGCTTGATGGCAGGGCAGGATTTTAACTCCTGTTCTACAGAAATACTGAAGTATGTGGTTCCCAGAGCACCTAAAGAGAATGCTGGGAAACAATGGGGTTTCTAAGTAGATTTTAAAAAGGTTACTGGTGGTTCAGTTAATAATTTCTTTCTGGCAAGCACTGAAGCTGCTCCAATTATTTCAACTGTCCTTGAAGAACTCCAAACATCCCTGCTCCCAAGCGTAAGGACAGTGTGTTATTGGAAGGAGGATTCAACCCAGCGACACAAAGTGTTCCAAACTCCGCCTTTTCGTGAAGAATTTGGCTACATCAGAAGCAACAGCCCAAAGGAGCAATTTCCTAAATACCTGCCGCAGTTTATGGACAAACCAAGGTCCTGCCAAGACTGTGCACACTGCCCACCCCTCCCACTGCAGCCCGATACTCTGCAAGAACAGAGACCACATCTGAAATTCCACGTGCTGTGGCCCAGCCACTTCTCCTTTGGAAGTGCAGCTCTTCAGATACTGCAGGAACTGAATGGGATTCCCGTTATCTCCCACTCCACTGCTCCTGACAGCAAAGATAAACACTGAAAGAGCTGGGATAAAACTGAACTGCATTAGCAAATATTTAACCATCTATTTAAAAAAGGGAAAAGAAAAAAGCAGACCACTTCTAAAGGCGGTATCACAGGCAGGGAGTAAATGATTTTCAAATATAGGTTTGTAAACTCACTTATTCAAACAGCCCTATTAATGTTTGCAATGCAACACTGCCAAGGAGCCTGTTTTACCAACAAATATTTCTCTGTTCCGTCTCCTTTCACAAATTGAGATAAATGCATTCCCCGAGCTCTTATCAGCATAGTTAAATACAGAGCAAAAACAGACTTCCAGCTGCCTTGAAACATGGAAGTTTGCAGCAGAGCAGGAACATCAGTGATGCCCATGAGCCTCTAAATAGGTGGGATTTGGAGACCTGTGACGACTTCTGATAAAAACCCAGCAGTGAAGTTCATTTCCGCCCTCCAGGGCAGAAGCAAAGAGCACAGGGGATGTTTCCACCAGCACCATCCATGTCCAGCGTGGAGGTGCAGCATCACTGGCCACCTCTCCCGGCGGTGACCACGTGTGGGGGACTTCCCAGAGCCGCCACAACTTGAATTCACCTGGACAACCAGAACTGCACCCTGGCAAACTGGAACTACAGAAAGCTACTTCTGGAAGTCTCCTACAGGAGCCAGCCAGCATCAAGGCTGGATTTCCCTGAAAAAGGCATTTTGTGTAACAGGGAGATAGATGACTCAAATATCACCCACAAGTCAGACTTGGTCTCCACGTGGAAAGAGTGTGATTTTCTCTCATCTGCAGAGGTTCAATAGAAAACCTCTATTAATGTACCTGTTGCCATGTGGGCCAACACCAAAGCTATTTCAGTTGTCGCTCACGTGCCAGGCAAAATTACAGCCCCACACAGAGTCGATGCTTCCAAACCTGCTTCCCAAAACTCATTGCTTGAGCCCCTTTGGAGACACTTCTCACCACGTACCCCGTCAGTTCCCACTGCAGGACTTCTCACAAATAAACACTTTCTTCTCTTCCCTCCCCTCTTGCTGACTCTGTTACAGCCCCACCTGCACATCAGCCCATCTCAGTTCCTGAACGCCCACTGAGGGCTTGGAGGCACAAGAAGCAGGAGACACCACCTTGTGCACAAAGGTATTTATCCTCTTAAGGAGGAAGACACTTCAATTAAAACATTGTCTTGTAAATAACCCCCCCACTCAGTCATGATAGGGAATGTCTGCAGACAGCATGAAATCTGTTTCCCATGGTTCCCTCCGAGCAGCCTTTGTTAGGGAGGAGACACAAAGCCTCATGTTTCCAGCAGGGATTTCTCTGAGGATTAGAAGATGCATGTCACTTGCCATCCCTTTCCTTATCTCCCATCAGTTTTGCTCAGAGCCTGGAGCACTTGATCCACATTAACTCTGTCTGGCTGGAGCAATGCCTCCTCCCTGGGAAACGGAGCTGGTCTGCAGGCCCTGACCTGGACACCAACACAGCCCAGGTGCTGGGGCAGGGACCACAGCTGGGAACCAGCCACCCTGACCTGCCTCAGAGCCCTGCCCTCCGCCTGTCACCTGCGTCACCCTGGCTTTGCCATGCCCAAACCTCGACTAAGGAGAAGTGAAAATGCCACCAGCTGCACGTGAAGGAAGGAGCAGCCGCGGCTGGAGAGGAACAGGCAGCCCCTCCTGGGCAGTCCCTGCACAGGCACTGAGGCAGGGCATGGATTTCCCTTCACCCAGCTCGTGTTTAGAGTCTTTGGGAAACCAGAGGAGCATAATTGGATGATGAAGTGTTTGTGGAATTCAGGCCTAGGGAACAGTGCCTTGCCAAAACCACTCGACAGCCACTGACTGCGCTGCCTCCTCTGGTTAACTTGGCATATCCTAATTCGTTTCTTCTCTCCAGTTCCATTCACAGACCTGCCCTGGTGGGGGAACAGATACACAGCTAGTTAAACCAGCAACCAAAACACAGGCTGGTCATTTGAATCCAGAACTAATGACTGTGCACTGCAGTCCCATGGAAACTCACTCACTTGGGCTCTTCACTGCCAATCCACCACCACAGAAGAGCAATTAAATAAATACTGCTTTCCCTGTCGCACCTCACTGCTCAACTAAACAAGTCAGTCAAATACCAGGTTCATGTTATACCCCGGTCTGTGCTTTGCTAGGTCCTGTTTTGTACCATTTATTTATAGTCACCAGGTGTGGAAGTCCCACAGTTTATCCCAAGCAAGAAGGCAAACCCTCTTCGAAGCCAACACTCAGATTTTCAAGATAAAGCCACGCAAACACAAGACCACACCTGGATAATTCTGTTAATGGTAACAACAAATACAAACTGAAGATAGCAAGCCATTAAAAAAAAAAAAAAGGAAAAAAAATCCTTTCTCTACAGAATAGTTCAGCAACCCCTTCCCAAATTAATTCTTCCAAACCCAATCCAAACTTGCAGCATTCCCAATGCAATGTCAATAAGATGGACAATCCCTACCCTCAGATTTTCTCATGTCTCTGTTATTTAGAGGCTGAACACCACGCGATTAACACCCTTAAACACAAAACACACCCTGAACCCAAGTGTTTGCCCAAGTGAAGAGGCCACATGACAAAACATGAAGAAAGAACACAGGGAGTTAAGGATTTGTAACACAAAAGTTTCACAACCCTCCTGAACCAAAGCCACAGCCCAAAGGACACACACATTTTCAAGGCATAATCTGAAGCAAAGAATCTCATGAAAACAGCAAATAGCACAGACAAATCTGTGTCTTTTCCCAGCTGATAAATGCTCTAAAGCAAAATATTATCATTATTGTTGTTACAACACCAGCACTGCCTGCCCAACACTAAAACACACATTTTAAACATCCAAGATAAGCTGTTACCAGCAATAGCACATCAAATTTAACTTCCCCCATGTGCAGACCTCGTAGTCAGAGCAAGTTAGCCCACAAATTAAACATGGAAGGATTCAAAATATGAACACAATATCCAGGTGGGACACGCTTTTAAAACTCTGTAATCAAGGTTTGCATCAATCTTATATAAACCGAGAAGCTGTGGCTGCCCCTGGATCCCTGGAAGTGTCCAAGGCCAGGTTGGACAGGGCTTGGAGCAACCTGAGCTGGTGGAAGGTGTCCCTGCCCGTGGTAGGATGTGGAACAAGGTGAGCTGTGAGGTCCCTCCCAACCCAAATGTTTCTGTGATTCTGTGAAATGGAAAGTTACTCTTCTTCTTCTCAAGCACATACAGAAGTAAATGTTTAAAATGTTGAACACTGAAAAAAAGCACTGCCCTTCAGACCTTCTATCACACCTTCCTACAGGAAACCCAGAGAAGCTTCTGCAAATGGGCAGCATAATAAAACATGTTTAAAGACAACCAGCTGCCCAGATTTAGACTGTTCATAACTCCCGTATTTGAAAACAAAGCAAATCAAACATGAACAAACCCAGTTTCCAAGCAATGTACTCCATTTCTGTAAACCTCTGTATCAAACAGCAGCATGTCAACTTGATTAAACTGCAGAGCAGCACTTTAGCATGTGATGTACTGACCAACTCGTGATTTTGGTTACTCCAAAGAAGAAAAAAAACAGTCCCATGACCAGCTTGAGAAGAGTTACTCAGGGCAAGCAGTGTCTCAGTGCAAAAATGCTATCTTGGACCTAGACAGACTCATGTTATACAGAAACTATCAAGGGCTGAACAAACTTTGCTCCTTTTTTTTTGTTTCCAGCTGACTCCCAGTTGTGGTTCAAAGCCCCTCCTTGAACACTGGTGTGGCACAAAGGGAAAAGAACACGAGGACAAGACAAGAGGCACCTTCGGAGTTCTGTCTTCTCCCTTTCTCAGAGGTAGCAGAAAACACAGGCTGCTTCGCAAAGAAATCCTATTTCCCCTCAATTTTGAAAGACAGCCAAAGCCATTGGAGGCTTCAATACTCACTCCATCATGGATGGGGGGATGGTGCAGCAGTCCTGGATGGCCGTCAGGGGCGATGTGAGATGGGCAGTGTACGACGCTTCCACCACTTGCTTGTTACGATTCACAACATCCAAGTAACGGTTAAATTTCTCACGGATTTTCTTGGCCAACTGCAAAAAGGAGGAAGAAAAATATCAGAATTAAGTCAGTTTCTCTGTATTACCCTGTTTCTGAGAAATGGAAAGTAAAACCTGTGTATGCTGAAGGTAGTAGTTGTCTGATTTGCTCACTGTACTTTTATTTTGGTGGCTTAAGCGCTGTGAGTCAAGTAATTAATAATATTGGCCACAGAAAGCAGAAAAGGCAAAAAGGTAAAACATATTTACCATTTAGCAATGGGTGTTTGAACTCAGAGTTTTCCAGGAAAAGTGTAATTTCCATTGCATCAAACTTCCCTTTCATTAAGAACTGACACCTGGAGGCGACTCTGCCTGTGCCACTGGCTGAGCACTCAAGCACTCCAAGGCCTGACAAGGACACTCAAACAGGCCCCAAGCCCATCTAAGGCAGCCCTAGGAAAGCCCAACTCACGGTGTCCCAGAAGCTTTCACCTCCACAGAACTCTCCTGCTGCTCCAGGAGCACAGAGCCTACAGCACATCATCTCCCACCGCCCTGCCTCGGTTCATGGGAGCAACCTCAGGATCCAGGAGACCCCAAATGCTGCCCGCAATATTTCTCTGTCCAGCAACAGCCCATGATCCTTCCATGCCAGGCAGACCCCAAGCAGGGGGAAGGAGGCTCTCTCCACGCCAGGCAGACCCCAAGCATGGGGAAGGAGGCTCTCTCCATGCCAGGCAGACCCCAAGCATGGGGAAGGAGGCTGTCCCCATGCCAGGCAGACCCCAGGCAGGGGGAAGGAGGCTCTCTCCACGCCAGGCAGACCCCAAGCATGGGGAAGGAGGCTCTCTCCATGCCAGGCAGACCCCAAGCATGGGGAAGGAGGCTCTCTCCATGCCAGGCAGACCCCAGGCAGGAGGAAGGAGGCTCTCTCCACGCCAGGCAGACCCCAAGCAGGGGGAAGGAGGCTGTCCCCATGCCAGGCAGACCCCAGGCAGGGGGAAGGAGGCTGTCCCCATGCCAGGCAGACCCTAAGCAGGGGGAAGGAGGCTCTCTCCATGCTAGGCAGACCCCAGGCAGGGGGAAGATCCCAATGTTAACAAGGGCAGAGCCTGCTGGGACACAGCACAGGCCCTTTGAAGTCAGTGCTGTCAGACAAGAGCTCGCCTGTGTCTCCTTCATTAGGCCCTTCCCAAGGAGTCTAACAACTCTGCCAGGGAAAAGTGGCAGGGAACGATCTGTGGCTGTTCCTTGAGCAAAGGGGACACTAAACTGTGGTTAGGAGGCACCAGGTTTTACAAGCAGCATTTACTGAGGGTTGTGCCCCTGGTCTTTCCTCGAAGTGAGGAATGAACAGCACGGGTCGGGCACCACAGAATTTGCTCTGTATTCTGTGCCCTTTGCACACCAACACTCATTTCAGCAGCAGCCAGACACAGCCTAAATGAGAGAGAATAGTCTCCAAGCAATATCCTGATTACTCAGAAATACTGCCTTTTGCATTCCTGGACACCCCTCCAGAGCCACTGAGCTCCTCAGCCCCCAGCACTGCCCCCTCCTGCCCCTGCACACCCCAAACTCACAGGGGGATTTAACGGAGCCGCCCCAAGGGCTCAGAAACACTGCTGGTTTTTCCACATACCCGAGACTAACAAATACCTTTCCCAAGTATTCCTGCCAGGACATTTTGCCCTGATTTACTCATGTGAACAGCGAGGCCCACGCTGACACAGCAGTGCCTTCACCCTGTTGTTCCCAGGGAATGCCGTGGCTCGGCGACAGGGCTCCTGGGAGCACAGGTTTTAATGGGACCTCGCTCAAATGACTTGTAGAATTATACCTAATTAGTTTTGTGGCATGATTTATTGCCAGGGCACCAGAGGGCTACTAATGGGCTGCTCCATGTTAGGCATCCAGCACTATTAAATTGCTCCCAGTTGTCAGATAATAAGCTGTTGGGTTTTCCTGCTTCCCAGTAAACTTCCTTTTTTGTCTGGCTGTACTCGAACTTGTGGATTCTTCTGCAGGGTCTCAAACACACACAAGGAAAATGTCCTAATTTCCATTAAAGTTTGGTGGGTGCAAAGTCCCTCTCTTAGTTTAGGCCAATGAAATGCCTGTGTTTAAGCACAAGGTAAACCAGATATTTGAATCTGTACATTTTTTTCTTGGTTTCTCTACCTGAGATCAGGAAGAGGGGAGAGAGCTTAACTTCGCTGAGAAAAGGCCCACAAGAGCATCATTAGCAGTAAGAAAAGCAAGAGAGAGCCCCAGAACAAAAGGCCCCTGGTTTGGAATCACGGCTGCTCTCTGATAAATGAAGGCTGTACAAGACGAGGTCTCGGTGTTGATGAGTTTTCACCTTGGAGGTTGAGGGATAAAAGCACCCCCCAGCCTTTGAATCTCACCCTGCTGTGCCGAGTCTAAAGACCTGACAGATCTGCTTTTCAGAAGATCCTGTACCTCAGAAGCTGACAAGAAGCAAGTGCTTTGTTCCCAAACTGCATCACCCATGGAGAAACCTCTGCACGGCTCAAAGTCACTCCCGTACTTTTCCTGAACGGGATCCAGCGCCCCGGTCGGGGCAGAGTCAAGCGCAGGGCAGCACTGAAGGACCTGCAGCCTCCCAGAGCTCCTCAGACCTCCACTCCCTGCCCGTGGACACCAGCACCGCTGGAAGAACTCGGGTTGTTTAACGTGGAGAACTCCAAAAGCACCGCTCTCCGACAGCAAGACGATACTCCCAACAAGCCAAGCCACTTCAAAAGCAGCCAACTCAAAAAAGCCACCAGTGGTGAGATGATCCAAAAACAACTGTCCATTGAAAATTGCTCACAATGAATAAACTGTGTCAAGGAACGAAGGGTAGCACACCAACCAGCTGAAAAACTACCGAGAACAAACGGTTCCAACTCATCAGATGGGGAAGTGTCATGCAGATGAAGACTAACAAAACTAACTTCATTTTTCTTCCATAGTTGGGCTTCTTCCCTGGAGCACAAAAATCCAGGATAGTGGACAGGCATTCCAAAACAACAGGAAGAACCAACCCCTCCTTCCCAGCTCCTCACAGTGCCTGGCGTGCCCCTGCACGTGTGCACACTCACACCATCCCTCCATCCCTCCCAAACTTCATTCAGCCTGCAAAGTGATGCACTCGGTTACCAGGGCCTGTCAACACGAAAGCTGCAGGCTTAAATCACCTTCTCCTCTTTCAAAAATAAAAAGCTACACTTTTCACCCAGCACAAACTCTGCTTTTTTTAACGTGCCCTGAGCTGAGGAGCTGCTGGATCCTGATGGATGCCAGAGCCACAGTGCTCACAAACCTCCGAGGGGCAGAGAGAGAGATAACAAATACAGGAAGGACAGAGCAGGGACTTATTAAACCACTCTAACATAACTGGTAAAACATTTGTGAGGCCAAGTGGGGAACTGTGTCCTGAATCAGACACACAGCAGGGGAAGGTTGGTGACACCCCACCCTCGGATGGGAACCGAGTGTGACAGACATTCCCTGCTCCCACAGAAATGCTCCAATCCACCAATTTACAGGAGACCAAATAAACCTGGATGCCCCAAGACTGGCACAAAATGCTGGCATAATCTGGTTGACTCCTAAAGTGCTCTTCACCTCACCTTGAAAACAACGGTGCGGGGAAGCCTCGCTGGGCATCCCTCTTTTCCTTTTCCCAGATTTCTCTATTTCCTTCCTGATTTTACCACAGCAAACAGCAAGCCATGAGCGCTGGCTCCAAACAATGCAGCCATTAGCCCTATTTTTGCAGGCTTTCCTCTGGCAGCTGGCAGGCAGCCAAAGCCTTTGGCTCTGCAGACAGGTTGGACGCTAACACCTGTTTCTATTACTGCAGCACCCATGGGGAATGCACTTCAATTGTCACCATCTCCACTGACAACCTTTCATCACAACATCACTGAGCTTCTCTAATTTTCCCAGAGACATTTCCCTCATTTGCATAGTTCCCTCGAGCTTTTTCTTTTTTTTTTAAAGCTTCTTCCCCCCTCAAAGCTCCCCGGCTCTGAAGTCTTCCCTTTGCAGGGAGCTCCGAGGGAACGCAGAGCTCCAAGGTTAGGTTTTATTTCTGGCTGCAGCTTGAAAGCCGAGGTATTTTTTATGTGTTCAAGACTGGATATAAAATATGCATCAGTGGAGTTGACAGGCACGGATGCCTCACAGCCCTGTGAGGGATTTAACACTGTCAGGCTCCTCAAAAAGTGTAGCTTGCACACTCAAGAGTTTAGTTAGCATTTTTAGCTTTAAATCCCCTCTGTTGACCCCAAAAATCTGGAAAAAACACACCTCTCTCCAACATCCACATGGCCCCCCTCCTGCTGTATCACAACTGTGCATCCACAGACTGCTATTCTAGGAAATTGTTAATGTATTTATTCCTAACCTGCCTGGCTGCTGAAGAAATCACTGCTCCTGTACCAACCCTGAAGAGCACGGGGGTCAGCAGGGATGGGGCTGGAGAAAAGAGCACAGAGTCACCTCCAGCTCCTTCCCACACCTCCACTTGGACAGACTCAAACCATTCACAGAATCCTAAAATAGTTTGGGTTGGAAGGGACATTAAGGATCACCCACCTGCCATGGGCAGGGACACCTTCCACCAGCCCAGGCTGCTCCAAGCCCCGTCCAACCTGGCCTTGGACACTTCCAGGGATCCAGGGGCAGCCACAGCTTCTCTGGGCACCCTGTGCCAGGGCCTGCCCACCCTCCCAGCCAGCAATTCCTTCCTAATATCTAATCTAAACCTTCTTCCATTTTGAAGCCATTCCCCCTTGCCCCATCACCACATGCCCTTGGGCAAAGTCCCCATTCCCACTTTTCTGGATGACACTGAGGATACACTCAGTGAGGACACAGGGAACTCCTCTCCAGTGTGCATTTCCTCAGAGAGATCAGCACTCACTTGAGGTTTTCTCCTGGCCAGTAACTTTGGCAAAGCTTACCCAGGCTTACTCCAAGGAGGATGTCAAACACGGTGCACAAAAGAAATTGGAGAAAGGGCCAAATTCCTGAATCCCCCTGAAAGAACATGAAACTCTGGATAATTGCCTTTTATCACAAGGCTCACAATTCCTCGACGTGAAGCGCAACATGGTGTGAACATCCTACTGTTCACAGCCAGGGAAGAAGTTGTGCTCGACAGCCAAATGGAGGTTTTTCAGCATGTTTCAGATATATTTCCTCTCCAGAGAGTTCCAGAGCTCTTTGCCAAGTCCAAAATCAACCAAATGAAAATGCAACCTGACCCAACACACACCAACACAGTCTGAGCACCCTGCACCTTGTTGGGACAGAAGGAGTTAGCAGAAATCCCTCTCTGCAGAGATGGCGTTGCTGCTGTGCTCCAACTTGTCGCTCTGAAGCTGGGAAATCTACTCCTGCTCCAGATGGTTTCTCCACCCTCTGTCCAGCCCAGTGTCCCCCTGCCCACAGCACAGAAACCAGCTGCCTGGCAGGATGTTGAACACACACCTCCTTGAAAGCAGCTACTCTCGACTTTCCCCCAGGAAAACTACCCCTCTCCCACTCTATTTACATCACTAACTCACAGCACCACATTTTCATACCGTATGTGAGGTCCCTGACACCGAAATAACCTACAGGAAAGGAATCCAAGTTATTTTTGGCACTCGCCACACGAGTTTTAATAACTTCTTCAAAGCAGAAAAGGCTTTATCTGTCAGGTACAACAGTCACTCTCTACCTGCAGACCCTGAAAGCATAACCAGTTCAATGCCAACAGGTAAAGTGCCCCTTGTGTGGCACGAGGGAAGCCAAGGCTGTGGAGCCTGAAGGCCAACAGCTGCAGTTTTTCACTTCCTCAACAAACTGAAAGTCATTATTTACACAGTTTGGTACAACACCACCCCCACAAGAAGCCAGTGGCCTGCCAGGAGAGCAGCCCAGCTGACATAAAGCCGTGATGAATTGCCTTTGGGTATCAGTTGCTAAGAAGATGTTAATGAATGACAAAAGCAGGAATGAGATGCAGGGGATTCCATCTGCCTGCATTTGTTTGCCTGTGCTCCAGACGATCCCACAGCACGCCCTGCTCTTACCCCTAAAACTCCAGTTGCATTGCTGGTGATTCATTAGGGCTAAAAGATCTGGTTATTAATGAAACAGAAGTGCTCAATTCTTCTCCTATCTTTCACTGTTGAGCTTTTAACCACAGTAATTATGCTTCAGCAGGGCCTCGTTTTTCTCCTCTGACAGCCCCGAATCCATCTCACAACCTCCACTGTTTAGACAGCCATTTATACCCACTTAGGGGAACACTGACATCTGCACTGGGGACCTGAGACTTTCCCTAAGTGGAGAATCCATAGGCGGGACTTCAAAGAAGTTCTAATCCAGTTTCTTGGGTTCCCAAAAACACTTTAGGCTTTCAAAAGCCATCTGATACGTATAATCCATCCCACATGGCCCTTCTGTGGTACTCAGACCACCCAGAAACGCTCCAGAAAAATGCAGCGCAAAGCCAGGAAACCCTTCTTTAGAGATGCTGGGGTGGTTTGGGATTCAGACTCCTAAAGCCAGGTGACAATGACACTCTCAATGGTCCCCCTGCATGCAAGCACCCACCTGGGCATGACTGCAGGGAAGCCAAAGCTGGGGGGCAACAGAGCTGGGAAGGGGCTGAGGGAGCTGGGGGGGGCTGAGCCTGGAGAAAAGGAGGCTCAGGGGGGACCTCGTGGCTCTGCAAGTCCCTGCCAGGAGGGGAAATGTCCCCATTTCCAATAAGCACAACTTGGAGTGATAGTTTTTTCTGTGTGCCATGAGCATTGGCAGTGCCCACAGACATGGCATGCCCTGACCTGCTCCTGGCAAACAGCAACACAGCCAGGCTGCCTGCCCTGCTGGGCAGTAATTCCCTTTTCCCTGGGGAGAGCCCCACTCTGAGGCACTTCTGTTTTTCCTGAACATCAGACCTGGTGGGATGGGGGTCCAAGAAGGCTGGGTCACTCCCTGAGGGTTGTGCAAGTGAGGCCAGGCTTAAAGTGGAAGGAAAAGCTGGTTCTTGGGTCCAGGCTGCCCATCCAGCCGCCTCTTTGACCAAACCCCGCGGCCTTTACCGTGAGGGTGCAGTTGTGATCATAATTAGTACCTCCATTTCCTAAAGAATAAAACACGATCTGTTTGATCTGTTTTAAAATGGATCCAAAATTAATTTTAAAAATCTACACGTCTTGAAATACAAACCATGAGATGAATCACCGCAATGTTAAACTGAAGAGTTAAATGCTCAAATGTGAGCCCGTAAGCCCCCCCAAAACTACAAAAACCCTCAACCACAAGTGTTATGCACAAGGCTGGAGCTGTCCCACATTGCCACAAAGCAAGTGACACCATTTCCACAACGATATGAGTGGTTTTCCTTTGAATTAAATCAATTTTAAGAGACACTTCCAACATGAAAGCCTGTCAATTAATGGGAGATTCTACACGAGGGTCCTTTTGTTTCCAAAGGACAAAAAGCAGATGGGAAACCTTTTCATGGCAATGCAAAACTCTTTTGCATCATCAGCCCGCCCAGCCCATCTCCATTTATATTTCTTCCATTGTTAGCTGGTGTGCTGGGTGTTGGGAAAGGGCCACAAATGCAGGCAGAGCTGCGGTCCCTCAGCTGGCCCTGCCCTGGGGACACAGTGGGAGGTGGGAAGGGGCCTTTGCACTCACCTGCTGCACTTCGCTTTCTCCATTCGAGATTTTCTCCGTGTACACAAAGGAGTTGAATATTCTCTGCAAGACAAACCAGAAAGGATGCGTAAGAGACTTTTGTCATAAATGCCACACTAAAACAGCTCCAAAAGGCCAACGGGTGAGGAACTCGGGTCAGAAAAGGACCTGGGGAGTGTCTGGTCCCCGGTTTAGCCAAGGGGAATCACATCTCCATGTATCTGTGCACCTGCATGGAGAGGCTCCTTCTGGTTCAGAAGGCAAGGCCATAACAGGGTTTTCCCAAAACATCTGCTGATTTACCAGACTCACATAAGGTGCTGAAAAGTGTCTCACATCACAAAGCTACTGCCATGCCAACTGTGACCCTTCTCTTGCCAAACACTTACCCAGCATCACTATTTCTAAAGTACTTGTTGGCAACTAACAGGAGAGGCTGTGAGCCAAACTCGGGGTATTTAACCCTGAAATGGGCTCAGCTGGGTAAAGCACAGTACTAACAAAGCCAAGACTGCGGGTTTGATCCTTGTATGGCCCATTCACTTAGGAGTTGGACTTGATGATCCTTGTGGGTCCCTTTCAACTCAGAATATTCTGTGCATATTTGGTATCTGGAAAAAAGTAAAATGAGCCCAGATTTTGAACACAACCAGACCGACCTCGCTAATGGCAAAAAAAGGATGTCTCAGAAGGCAGAAGTGAGAGCTGTGTCCTCTCCTGGGGAAGCTCCCAGGAGTTCCCAGGGTGACAGGAGTGTCTCCATAGGTGACAGCCACACTGCCTTCCCTGTTTACTTGCAGGGCTTACGTGGAGGAAAGAACATTCAACACCTTGTTAATATTCAGCTTCCAGACTGAAAAACAAGACTGGAATCCCTGAAAGGTTTGCCTGGTACATCTCAGTTTCTCTTGCAAGATTTCTCATTTCCAAGGGCAGCTCTCCCCTTAGGGACAACAGGGCCTTTCCCACTGGAAAACGTACAGTGTCCCGAAAATACTGCTTTGCCCCCTGTGTTAACAGCAATATGTGGTGGGGGTGCGATGCAGCAGAGTTTTGAGAGAGCAGTACCATGCGAAACAAGAACAGCGCCGGTTATTCAACATCAGTGAATGTAACAGCAATCTCAGGAGGTTATTCAGGCTGTGAGACATTTCTCTGCCAGCCCCATGGGGAGCTGGGATTTCACCGATGGAAGGAATCCCACATCTGTCAGTGGTAGGTCAAACATGTGACACCACACCTGGCAAAGGACACGGGTTCCTGGAGACCCTGTGACATTACTACAGCTCACGGTTACAGCACACAATTAGCCAGAGCCAGCTCTCCAAATTACCAGCAATAACAACTGCAATTACTAAAGAAGTCGAAATTTCACCCAGCCATTGGTCCACAACTCCAAGAGTTGCTTTGATGCAGGTTCAGCTGATTTCCTCCTACTAAAGCTACAACTGGCCGAGCCAGCCTGGAAAATCCTTTGGTGTGCTCTGCTCCCACTTACCATCATTATTCTCCCTTTATCCCTCTCCCTTCCTGAGGACCTGAGGAATTTCAAAAATCTGAGCTCTTAATTCCAAAGAAGCCTTTGGAAGGGCAGCAATAAATCTCTCGGTTTACAAGTCTCAGAGAGCCAAGAAGGGGGGCAGTGGAGGGGAAAAAAGGCATCTACTCTCAGTACATTGAGACTTCCTCTTCATCCAGACCTTTGTTTAAAGTTCTGCTTGGGCACATTAACTACAAACATGTTGGCTTCCCCTCCACCCCCCCCATGAGATGAAAAGATAATTTAAACATCAGAAGCAAATACATTAAAGCATGTCATTTTGATGCAAAATGTTTTAAATGAATTGAATTTTTTCTCTCCACGCAGCATTTAGTCCCCAGACATCAAAAGGAACGAGGAGGAAATAGACTGTCAGCTCCTGAGAATGGAGCTTTCTGTCCTCAACACAAAGCTGACCCTTCCTCCACCCTTTCACACGTAGCTGCGTTTATGAACCTGCAAAATCATGCCAGAGAACATTATATAAGAGTCACAGTGCCAGCAGGAATTTATTTGGCCACCGGCCTAGGTTTTAACCTATTTTTGCTTGATTTGGAATTAGACCAATTCCTTGAAAACAATGCAGAATCTACTATCGTTTTAATTAAAAGCACCGTGGGGGGAGAGGAGACTCCTAGTGCAGAGACAGTGAGTAAACCAGCAGTAACAATCAAGTAAGGACTGAGAACCCACGCAGGGGAACACCACCAGTGGTGCCCGAGCTCCCCGAGGCCACACATGAGCTGCCTGGCACAGTCCCACCCTGGGTATCTGCTCCTACTCCAGCATCCCAGTGCAGAACGACACCCAAAGCCAAAAACACCTTCCTGGTTATATTTCAGCCACTTCACCGACTCAAAAAGCGACGCAACTTTGAGTGGAAAACCAGAGCTAAGTGGCAACCCCAAGTGAAGCTGAGGGAACTTCACAGACCGCAAAGTCAGCTCCACAAACTTACCCAAACAGCCTAAACATTTAGGAGATCTCGCCGGCTGCATTCCCCCAGCCCATCAGCATCTCCATGCTCCCCACCCCGGCTGCTAACAGGCTCTGCAGGGCAGATGGCAGCGGGCTCAGCCCCTCCAGAACAATTCCACCCATGCTGGATGAGAGTTGCCCGGGATTATTTGCTGTAACCCACCCCCGCTCACTCCCACCACACATGGAGCCACGTCCATCCCTACCATCTCCTCATTACAAGCCCTGAAACAGCATCTTGTTTTATTTCATTTCCCAGCCCCTCTTGCTATCATCAACATTCTCAAGCTTATTTTTTTATAAAAATTCTTTTCAAACTATTCGAACAGTGGGGAGAAATACTATTTCTCTCCTGGCTGTGCCTGTCACCTGCAGCTTCTTCATGCCAGGTTTAAACTCGGTGCTGCTGAGCACAGAGCCCTGAACCATCCCTGGGGCCTCCTGGCACTGGGAGTATCATTCCTGCTCCTAACCCTCCCCTTCCCTTGTCCAACACTTGTGTTCAGCTACACAAACAGGCCCTGAAAAGAGAAGACGGGGGTATCTGCAGGGAGCACCCCAGGATTTCGGGTGATCCATGACAGCCCCAAGACACACAGGCAGAGGAGAGCTCTCCCTGTGAGCACAGCCTGGATGGAGCCCTGAGACAGCAGCGCTTTGTTTTACAAACACACACTGCCAACATTTGCTTTCCTGAGCCCTGTCATTACCTGTCTGGGTCAAAGCACTTGCAGCTTCCTAGAAAATATTCCTCGATATATCCTTTGGAGACTGCAACTGCTCTGGGAGCCACCAGCCCCAATTCCAGCTTTGAACAAGGGGACAAATATTTGGTAAGTGAGCTAAACCAGGCAGCAATGAGAGGATCCACGGGCAGGGGGCTGGCACGGGGCAGCTTTGGGCCACCAGCATCTAATGCCTCCCACAGGTGGGGTGTGACAGTGATGGATGAGCCCAGCACCCAAACCCACACCCCGGGGAGGATGGAGTCAGGTTTCCCACCAAGCCAGAGATAAGGGGTAACTCAGGCTTGGCTTTGTGGCGTCCCAAAACAAGGCTTAAGACACTTGTATTCATCATCTGAGGCTGGAGGCAACTCCGCTGGAAACCTGGGAGGTGACTGGAAACCGAGCTTAGTGCAAAAAGTAAAACATTAACTGGCTCGTTCCCTGGGCTGCTTGAGATGAAAATGAACTCGGCAGCAAAGGACTGCAGGGAGAAAACACTTCAAAAAGCCTGTCTGACTGTCAGCATGGCATCAAAACAGACAGAAAGAGCCAGCAGCCCCAAACCTCCAAGGTCCCCAACGAAAAAGCAGTGCCAAGTGCTCTGCAGAGCAGTCAACCATTTGCACATCACTTTATTTGCCAGACAAGATATGAATCCATCTCCTCGCCGACAAAAATAACATTTTTAGAGACAAAGAGAACCAGGAAAAACAAACCCACCATTAGCAAAATAGCCACTGAGCTGTAAACATGTCGAAGCTGGTTTACCAACTATACAAGAGATCTAAAAAGCAAAAAGACCATCTTTCAGCAGGTTTAGGGCACGGATTGCTGTCACCTGTCATATTTGGGCAAGGACAGGATGAAAAAAACATTAATATTATAAAGCTCTACAGAATGGCAGTAGCAAAATGCGCCTGTGTAAAACACAGCATTAGCTCAGCAGGGCTGCGAGCCTTCTGAAACTTCAGGCAGCTCCTAAGCAGGGTCTGTTTCCTATTTGAAAGGTTAATGTTTTAAAAAGTGGTGAGCAAACAAATATCCAGCAAATCCTTTCTCTGATGGAACTCACCGAGTGGGATTGTTTTCAGGGAAACCTGGGGCTTCTGTCTGCAGTTTATTTTTGCAGCGTCTGAAGCCATATCGTGTTATGTTTTGTTACCATTTCCTAAAACCAAGAAACATTAAATAGTGGGTTCCCAGGAGATCGAGGACATGGCTCGTGTTTTCCTCCAGGAATTTACAACATCCATGGAAGAAACTACAGTAAACTGGAGGCAAACACAGCAAAAAGCAAACCCGGGGGGATGAGAGCAAAAGAAATGTCCCACCACCACCACCACACTGCAAACGCCTTTCTCCTCCTGTGGCTTTCAAAATGTTTTCAGAGGGGATTTAATAATTAGGCTTCTTCCATTACTTTACTTGTCAAGCAGCAAGGGATACCTTTGTCAGGGAGGCAGACAGATGTGATGCCAAGCTCAGGCTGGTGCTTTCCCAGGGGCCAGGCACTCCGAGCAGCAGTTCCCATAAAAAACAAGGACAAGCCAGGACTCACGCAGCCTGTGGTTCTTCCAGCCTGGCCCACTCCTCTCCTGGCATGTCCATTTTGCTCAGAGATGATCTCCAGTCAGCACTGATGGGCAGAGCTGGGCTGTGCCCAGTTACCCACGCTGTCAGAGCGTTAAACCACACCATCACTTGAAAGCCTCCTTTGGCAGCTTCAGTTAAATGGCTCTGCTGATTTTATATTCACATATAAAATGTACACAAGACTGCTTGAAATGTGGGGGGGAAAATCCATTGGGAGAAAAGGCAGAGACATCAGCCCCAGGTTTCCCACAACCAGAGCACTGAGGAGATGGCCCTTTGCAGATGTGCATCTCCACACGCTCACACACACCTTCATGGTGCACACAGTCCCCAGTATTTACAGCTTTAGGCAGGAAAACATCATCTTTCCTCCCAATTTTCATCTTAGTGGAGACTGTTTGCCCACTCCCCGTTCCTGCCCCAAGCTGCCCCCAGCACTGCCCTGCGGGGAGCTGGCCCGTGCCATCTCTGCAGCACTGGCACGTGCTTTGGGCAGCACGGGGCACAGCAGCAGAACCGGGGGTCGGGTTTGCTCTTGGTTTGGAGGGTGAAAAGCAGCACAGTTGGCATTTGTATACGGGCTGTGGGAGGTAAAAGCCTTTGGGATCGTTTCAAGGCTCGGAAGGGGAGATGCTAAATAGGGTCGACACTGCTTGGAAAGGAGCAAAGTAGAGCAACATATTCTTATAAACTTGCTCCCTTGGAAAACTTCAGGCATTTGCAAGGAGACAGAACTATGGAAAACTGAGCAACTGCCAAAAATGCAATCAAGAACCGGCAGAGTTTTTGTCTTCTTTTTTCAAGGGTCCACAGAAGAGGAAGGGAAAAGGAGTGAGAGGGGAAAATACCCCAAGAAAATCAGTTCCACATGTTAAAAAGATTATTCCTTTAGCCAGTGTAACCTGACCAAGGTTATTCCCATGGCAATGTATATGGCAGCATTTCAGAAAGAAAGAAAGTCATGCTACCCAGCCTTAAAATACAAAGCAGATGGGCTTCCCAATGGCATGGGATTTTTCCTCCCTGCACTTATCCCTCATTCCAGCCTCTAGGATGTGAAACTTAAAATATTTCTGTGGGGTTTTTCAGGTGCAGAACTTTTTGATTCGTGAACTGTTTTCACCTCACTGCACCTTGCTGGATGTTTTGCCTTTAAAGAAAACTTAAATCTGAGCATTTATCAGAAGCAAAATGAACTTGAGCCTTCATTCAGTGGGGTTTAATTTTTCTGGTTTCAAGCTGGTGACTAAAAGTGGGGAAACATTGAAGTAGCAGCCTGAGACATGTAAATAGATGCAATCCTAGAGCCTGAAGAAGGGCTTGAGAGCATTTCAGTGTGATCGCTGTGCCCATCAAGTCTGGCCATGAATTCGATATACAGCAAGGACACAGGAGGAACAGGGAGCAGTCTATGGAATGTTCCAGCTAGGACTGTGCAATTTTACAGTCAAGTCAAAAAGCAAAGTCCAGAGCACAAAGGGACACACAATGAGAGCACGTGGGTTTGCTTCCCCACCAGTTCAACAACCCAAGCAGAAGCTCTTTCGGTGGGTTTGGTTTGGAGACACACAAGAACACTCAGGCTGGAATGGGATATTAAGGAGAGCCACTTGAATTAGAAAAAAACCAATCTCCAAGAAGACAAATACAGGGATCTCTAGATCATAAATCATAACACTAAACTTCCATGCATAAAATGAATGGGCTGATGGCAATGGAATCACAGAAGTGCTTCTTTAAATGTCCAGGAGGGTCATTTTTCAGGATCTCCCAGCAGGAACTATCAACACACACAGGCTAAAGACCCCAAGAGCCTCCCCTACAAGCCCTGCAGCAGCACTCTGGACCAGGAGCTGCCTTACAGTGCCCTCAGGGACACCCAAGTGTAAAGCTGCAACACACAGTTTGCACCAAGACACCCCCACTTCTGTCCAGAGAAAAGTAACTGATGAGTGGAAACCTGGAAAAGAGTGTCAGTGACTGCAATAAACTCTACAAAGTTGCTCTCATATAATAGTATCTGTATTAATAAGTAGAAGAGTTTCGAGGTCAACTGTTTACACACCTCATTTGCATCATTTTTCTTTTATATAATCCCCACCCTTCCTTTTCCGAGCAGAAGGAAGTGGGAGCAACTCTGTGCACTCCTAAATCCTTAGGAGGTTTAACTTCTGAACTGAATTTTCAAAGAAGCTAAAAAAATAAACTCAAGAAGACAGACACTTCACACTCATTATTTTAATCATCCCCTCCAACCTGGATGGGAAGTTATTTTCAAACAACTGTTCCATTTCAAACTAAGGCAGGGCTTAAGGTGATCTCAGCCCAGCAGGAGAGGTGTCCTGGCTGAGAAGGGCTGTCCCACCTCAGCGGCCCCCAGCGCCAGAGCTGTGAGCCCACCTTTAAACACCGGGACAATCCCCAATCCCCCAGGAAAGCAGGCAAGAGTCAGTTTAACCTTTCTGACCCTGAAACGTGAAATCCCCCGGGAGCCTCTGTGAGCTTTGGGAAACATTTTCGATCCTTCAGTGCTAATGAAAAGAGAATTGCCCTTCAACCAGCACTGGCAATAGGATATTTTTCCCTCTTGCTACCAAAACAGGGACGGACTGAACTCAGGGAGTGAGCGACTCATCGTGTCACAACTTCCACCCATGCTGTCTCATGAGCCACAAGTCCACCTGACACCACCACTGCATCCTGGAGCCCAGACAACAACAACGCACAGCAGCAAACAATTTCTGGGCCAATAAAGCAAAGAAAAGAAGGCAATAATCTCCAGGAGAAACTGCTCAGCCACTTTTCTGGGGCATCCAGGAGGAGGTCACTTAGTCCCCACCTCAGTCCCAGGACTACTCCTCCCTGGTTCTTTCTTGTCCAGCCTGAGTGAGCCCTGGCCAAACACGGGCTGGGGGCTGATGGACTGTTCTGCCCCTGCGTGTAACTTGTTATCTCGGCACACAGGAGGAGGCAGGGCAGCCCCCAGAAAACAAATGTAATCTCCTGGAACAGCAGAGTCATTAGATGTTATCAGTCTGCAAAAAGTATTGAAGGCTGAGACTAGAGGAAGCCCATGAATTGAATTCCTGCAGCACTTCAAAGCAATTTGTGCATGAATGCCAGCATTTATTCTTCTAATTAAAAAAGGGAAAAAAGCAAGCAAAATAGCAAGACATCATTTACATGAAAGAGGGGGGAGTGAAAAAAACAAAAAACAACCAACAACCCAAACTCTCACAAAACCTCCAGTGTTAATCAAGCCCAGAGCAGATTCCAGCCCCAAAAAAAGGCAGAGAAAGCTCCAGATTTAATGAGGGAAGGCAGTGAAGAGGAGCAAAACTCGCCTCAGTGCTTCCAGCAGCACTCCTGCCAAGCCATCCCGCAGGAACTCCTCAATCCAGCGTTCAGGAGCAAAGAATTATCAGCTGTTGTGCAAAGCTGGGGCCTTTCTCTTGGCCCTGACTGTTCCCCAAACTGCAGGGCCAAGGTGGGGGCTCTGGGGTCCCCGAAGATGGGCTGGTCCCACCAAGGCAGGGGATGGAGAGGGCGAGGGCTCTGAGGGTTCTCCTGCCACCGCAGCCACTTTGGCATAAATCATATTTCCAGGAAAGGGGATTAAACGGCATAAAACTATGATGAAAAAATCACAAAACAGGAGTTCTAATCTGCTGCTCTAATTATCTGAGTATTTATCATCTTAAATAAATATAACAAATGCACACCATTGAAACAAGTGTCATTCAGTGCCTCTGGATGAACAGCCAGGATTTCCTAACTCAAGATGATGACTCCAGCCTTCCAAAAATCAGCTGTGCTGAAATTATTATAAATATATTTATCTTTCCAACGCTGAGAGGCAGGAAATTAGACTGAACTCCAATTAAAAATCTGAGTAGGAGCTCTTCTGATGAGCTGCTGATCAACAACACTGAAGGATTTCTGGGAAATGGTTGCCTCAAATTAGCAGCGGGAATCGGAAAGAATTCCCCCCAAATTTTTTAAAGGCATTTCACCTGTCTGAAGGTGACGTCTCATGTTCCAACACAGGGCTTTTTTCAGTCTGCTGAGCCACTGGAAAAGCTTTCTGCAGTCAATTCAAAGTAAGGGCCAAATTCCTGTGGGTTCCCATCCTTGGAATCACTGCAGGAGGAGTGTCCTGCTGGGGTTATCCCACATCTCCCGATGTTTACCCTCGAGTTTCCAAGAGGAAATTGATAATGGTAGTTTTAACTCCTTCCCTCCTATCATGTCGCTGCCAGTGGGTTGTACCCATTAAAAACATCCCAAAGGGCTCACGCAAACGCACTGTCAAAATTCACACACTGACAGAGGTAACTGCTATTTCTCATTCTGTCTATAAATAATACTACTACGAGCTCTTTTTTCACCAAATATTGACAAACTAAGAAGCAATCTCCACCTCTGGTAAACGAACACAATTACACCCATTCCTCTTTCCAAACAGAAGGGAATTATCTGACCTCTTTTCACATCTCAAGTCATGTTTAGTTTTGCCTAAATAAAATATTTTGGAATCTCTGGGGGAAAAGCTGCTCGTTTACGCAAAACAAACCTCTGCTGTGATTTCCTCTAGAAGATCCCACTTGGATGAACTCTCTTATTTAAGAAGCTCTTGTGCTGATCCCGTGCAGTGTCATCTTCATTAAAAATAATCAAGAGTCCTTAGGCAGGTATTTGCACTTGAAATTAGAAACCTCCATGTTTCACAGTATTTCAAGGTTTCCTACCATCCATTCCTAATTAATTTTTGAGGATGCTCCAGTGCACATAAAGTATGTGTCAATCAGAGCACATTTTCACATTGGGCTCCTAATGTTAGGAGTGGCAAACCTGCAATGGAATTAAGGATTTAAGGCTGTGCAGAGACCACGTCCAGCTCAGCAGCTCCATCAATTCCCTCTCTTTGGCCTTTCTGTGCAATTATCTGTGTGTTGCACATCCATCTGGACACGTGGAAACAACCCCATAATCCACTTTGGGATCGGGATTAGCCAGTGCAGGCACCAAGGAGAAATAAAGGCATTAATGTGGACTGGAAGGAGATTAATCTTACTCAGGGAATAAATAATTCCTGTTGTCTCGCACACTCACTGCTACACTGGTGTCAGGATGTCACTGTCAGGGAGTGGAAGGGGGGGAAATTATTTATTATGTTGACATGGACAATTCATCTTAGCCAATTAATGAATGGATTTTAAGTTTAATAAATTGCTGGTATCCCCAAATTAACTTTCCCTCTCTCTGTTTCAGCATGTAATCTGTATTTTAATTTCCAAAAGGCTTTCCCCTGTGTGTTTTCACAGTGCAGTTTTTGCTGCAGAGACCCTGGGAACTACCAGGCCTATGCTGCAAACAGCTCAATACTCCTGCCTCACCTCCCCAGCTGGACTTTCACTCTTCCTGTGTCTTTCCACTCCTAACAAGGACACAAGCACAAGGTTCCAAAGTCAAAAGCATCCCCAAGAGTCACCCCCTGTGCCCCAGAGCATCATCCCAACCCTCCTGGAGCTCTGGCAGCCTTGGGGCCGTGCCCACTGCCCTGGGGAGCCTGGGCAGTGCCCACCACCCTCTGGGGGAAGAGCCTTTCCCTGAGATCCCACCTGAGCCTGCCCTGGCACAGCTCCAGCCCTTCCCTGGGTGCTGTCCCTCGTCCCACAGAGCAGAGATCAGAGCTGGGTGCTCTGATCCATTCCCTGGGTGCTGTCCCTGCTCCCACAGAGCAGAGATCAGAGCTGGGTGCTCTGATCCATTCCCTGGGTGCTGTCCCTGCTCCCACAGAGCAGAGATCAGAGCTGGGTGCTCTGATCCATTCCCTGGGTGCTGTCCCTGCTCCCACAGAGCAGAGATCAGAGCCTGCCCCTCCTCTGCCCCTCCCCAGGAAGGTGTCCCTGCAGTGAGGTCTCCCCTCGGTCTCCTCTTCTCCAGCTGGACACAACAAGTGCCCTCAATGTCCTCACACACTTCCCCTCCAGGCCCTGAACCATCTCCGTGTCCCTCCTTTGGACACTCCAATGGCTCAAGCTCTCCCTTCCATTGTGTCCCCTCCAAACTGCCCCAATATTGCAGGTGAGAGCAGAACAATCCCCTCCCTGCCCTGATGCCCCCCAGGACAGGGATGTCCCTCCTGGCTCCAGGGCACTGCTGACTCATGGCCAGCTGGCCACCCACCAGGACCCCTAGGGCCCTTTCCCAGCACTGCTTTCCAGCCTCTCCTTCCCCGTCTGTCCATACACATCTGTAGGAGGAGGCAATGGAGCTGCCCAACATGGGCAGCCAGGCTTTAGAGGGGTTCATCCCTCCAGATAAGGAGCTGCTCCCCCACCACTGCAGGACGCATGAGATGAGCACAGGGTGGTGTCCTGAAAAGGTCTTGCAAGCCCTCCAGCCCCACCTCCTGCTGGCTGCTTACTGATGGTGCAGCAGATTTTTAGGTTCACAGACCACCAAAGGCCTTCTGAAAGTCTGGGGACCGCTGGCTCAGGTTTCACTGGGGAGATCCCAATCTCCTGCCTTTAAAAAGAAGGCCAGCTTCGATATTCATGGAATTACAGAGTAGTTTGGGTTGGGAGGGACATTAAAGCCCATCCAGTGCCACCCCCTGCCATGGGCAGGGACACCTTCCACCAACCCAGGTTGCTCCACGCCCCGTCCAACCTGGCCTTGGACACTTCCAGGGATCCAGGGACAGCCACAACTTCCCTGGTCACCCTGTGCCAGGGCCTGCCCACCCTCCCAGCCCTTCCCAATATCCCATTTAAACTACTCTGCGAAGCCCAAACCCCAGACCATCCCGCCCAGTTTGAATTATGCCAGCCTCGACAGCACGTTCTGCACAACAACTTCCAAAGGAGAAAACAATGCATGGAAACACTTCCAGGACCAACAGTTCATGGAGAACACACAGCAGGACAACAAGGATCTCAAACTACTCCTACCACCTTCCCCTCCAGGTATTCAAAGTGTCAGTGGAAACAAAGGTAACGTGGAATGGAAGCACATCAGACAAGGCAACCATCTTCTCCTCTGGGCAGAGGAGCCTCCTGCAGCCAGGAGAAGAAGTAAAACCCTACTTGACTCAGGAACTGCACCCTCACCACTCACAGCTTCACAGATTCCTTCGGGATTAGCCCCTCAAATCCAAGCCAGCCCCGAGATTCAAACCATATATCAAAAACATCCTCATGTCAGCTATTTCACTCTATTTAAATATTTATCCCCTTTGCCATTTCTTGGAAGGCTGTTCATTGCAGAGGTTACACGGGTGTTACACCATAAATATTATATATTACAATTATCCAAATATTAGTATAAATCCATCACTTATTAACACATTTGTTCCAGTAGATTTTTATTTCAAACCTGAGCTCCCCAAGAAAAGCCACGTTTCTGCTTTCTAAAATTCTTCCTTTTCCTCTCTCTGAGGTATTCCTGTATTTCCCTGTCCTTGGAGAGTTTTATCTGGGATTATACACATGTACCAAAACACAGCTGTTCCATTTCTTCTCTCCTTTCTTTTTTTCCCAGAGAAAAACCTGCCTCTCTCAGCCACCCAATTAGCTGCTCACTATCAAAAGACTGCTCTGGCCTTTCATCTTCTTGAAAACTGGATTCAAGTGAGAGGGTGTCATGGAAACTGTGTCTTGGGTCATTTCCTGGTTCAGTTTTTCAGTCACCAAAAATAAAATAGTAATAACAATAATAGTGAGGGGTTTTTTCTGCTGAAAAAAACCCTGAGTATTTGTTATGCTAGCCTGCAGAACATGCAGTAGTTATGTGAACAGGGAAATTATATTATTCCTCAGGAGATACCTTCATCTGGACAAGGAGGAACCTGATTTTCCATTCAATGTTCAACTAAGTCTCTCCTAAAAAACTGAAAATCACATGCAGAACACAAAACCTGCAGCATATATGCAGCGAACTAACAAAGAATGACTCTTAAAAATCAGTTCACAGTACCGCCATGGTGTGTTTATCTAAATATTTCACTAAGCAAGCAGGATAGAAGATGTTAGATAATTAATAGGGGATTGTTATCAAACCGCAGAGTTTCAGGTGCTTTATCCATCCCAAGCACCTCCTTTAAAACCCAACAAGCTCAATTCCCTCTGGTTTTCTCTCCAAGTCCCCAGTTCAGAGCTCACTGAATTTTACAGTCACGGAGGAGTTGCACTTGACTGGTAAAACCACCAAAAATCCCACGAAAGGCACCTGAATTCACATGAATTCACAAAAATGACACAATTCAACAGCCCCCGAGCTTACAGGTAACACAAGCTTGTGCCACGAGCCCCTGGGCATGGAAAGGTCAGTGCAAGGTGGGATTTGCAGTGATGGAACGAGAAAACAGGCTGTTTTATTAATTGAGACATTTATTAAATGAGCCACAACTGCTCATTTCATTAATGGCACAGTTTGGAGGGACTGCAACCAGGAGAAATGTGGAATTTTCTACTCTGTGGCAGAAAACTGCCCATTTCTGTAGATCCACATTCCCGGGGAAATGGCTATTTTCTGATTCCAGTGCTGCCATCTCATTTCTGATCCCTGCAGAACACAATTCCTTATTTCTCTTTTAAATTAACACTCGAACTCTTAAAATTTCCAGGTTTGTTCTATTTAATGAAGCAAAGACAGGACTCAAAACTTCAAAAAAATAAAAATGGGAAAGTTCACGCACCAAGGAGCTTTTATCCTTCAGGTGAGTCATAAACAAAGGTAATTAAACGTAAATAAAAATCACTTCATGACTTAAGAACAGATTTTCTTCTGTTTTGATGGAAAAAAAAGAGGGAGGAATCTACCTGAAGGTTACACATATACCCAAGTAATGAGTTAAATGAGGGGTTATCAGGGAAACACACACAGACTCCTCTTAGAGAGGAATTAAACCAAGGGTATCACTGCTGTGAGAGCTTTTTTTGGGGAGAGGAGGTTGAGGAAAATGAACCTGGAGCACACACATCTAAAAGCACACCTAGAAAGGAGCTAATTTGGTTTATGCAGAGAAACGCTATGAGCTCAAAATGCTGTCAAGTGATTCGGCTCAAAAAGCTTTTCACAACTACTCAGATAAAATCCTCACTCAGCCCAATGACATCAATGCAAAACATTTTGGTTTATCCTGAGACAAGAGGTGCTTTCAAGTCATGGATGAACACAGAGCTCACCCCTGCCCTTCATCCTGTTTCCCTCTGACCTTGGCCATGATGTTCCTCTGGCAGATTTTCCCATTTAATTCCCTTCCCAGCCCTTTGAAGGCACTGGGTGTAGCCCAGCCCTCAGACTCCACCTTCAGCCACCACACAACCAACTGCTTTGCCCTCGGGGAACCTGCAGATGCTCAACTCAAGCCAGACAGACTGATCTGCTCTTTCTGGACACCATGGGGTCTCCAGCTGTGCCTGCAGCTGGAAAACCACCACCACACACATGGCACCACATGTAGACTGATGCAGATGCAGGCTGTGCCCAAGGCAAGGAGCAGAGGTGAGCTACACACCTGGCTGGAGCTCCCCAGCCACCAGCAATCCCCACCTGGATGTTTCCTCAGGAATACAACCGGCACAAAGGAACTCAACACACGGAGTGCAACCACCCTGCCCACCAGGGGCGGACCCGGGGGATCAGGCTGGACAGCAGGAGGAATTCCTGCACAGAAAGGGTGGTCAGGCACTGGAAGGGGCTTGGAGTGCCCAGCCCTGGAGGTGCCCAAGGCAGGACTGGCCGTGGCACTCAGAGCTGTGGGCTGGGGACAAGGTGGGCATCGGGCACAGGGTGGGCTCCGTGGGCTGGCAGGGCTTTGCCAGCCTCGGAGATTCTGTGGTCTGAGCAAATTAGAAACCCTGCTCCAAAGGACTCCAATCACACCTATCTGACTCTTCATCCTAACTATAAGCATAACTTTTTTTTTTTTTGTTAGTAATCTTCTCTTCCTTCATCTTTGCGCCAAGGTTTCCAAACTGAAATAGATTTTCGGGGGTCTTTGCGGGAGGTGAAGCTCTCTGTGCTTGTAACCCCCAGAGCATGATGTGAATTAGCAGCAACTGCAAAAGATGGTTTTATCAGAGAACAACAGGATTACTGTTTTTGGTTGAAGTTTCACCCTTTTTGCCAATGGAGAATTAAACATACGTCCTCTAGATTCTTGCTCTTGAGAAGATGTTTGCCAGGTTAAAATGAACGTATCTGTGACCTTGCAGCCTTATTTTTTGAGAAAGAAATCCTTTTTTTTTTTTTCCACTAAGCACCACAGACAGCAAAAACCCCCACCAAAATATTGAACAGGAGACGAAAGACAACATCAGATCTCAATTTCAGAAATAACTGAAACAATGAAAGAACCCAAAGCTCTCACTGCGAGTGGCCACTGCAGTGGCCCAAGGCAGAGCCACAGGGCCAGCCCGGGCTCAGAGCAGCTGTCCCCACAAAGCCAGCTGTGCCTGCCGGGAAGTTCCTTCCACTGGCAACGCAAAGGCCGGGCTGGGGCAGCAGGAGCCAGAGGGAGCGCTCAGCGCCGGGCTGGTGCGTGCCCACCCCAGAGCCCGCTGCCTCCCCAGAGCCCGGCCTGCTCCCCATTGTTCTCCACTCAAGCTGAAAGCAGAAGGTCTTTTCCTCTGCCACTCGGTGTCAGGCGGACTTGGGAAGCTCGGCAGGAATTGCCAAGAGATGCCGAAAGGCACAAAAGGCTCGTCCCACAAAGCGCCCTTTCATGGGGGCAGCGTGTCCATTAAACACGGCCTGGTAATGTGCACCCAGCCTGGAAAGGGATTAGAGAGGGAAGGCTCGGGCACCAACCCCAGCACACAAAGAGAGTTTTAAGTCTGTTCCTAGAAAACTGGGGATGGAAAGGAGGAGCTGGGAATGTTTCGCTGCCATAGGCCTGGGACCTCCACCAACAGCTGAGGGGGTATTTGCCACGTTTTAATGTTTTAATTGCTTTATTTGGTGGCACACAGGCCATGACCACTGTGCCTTCAGCACTGCCCAGGGATAAATGGAAGGGCTGATTCCAGCCCGGCCAGCGTTCCTGCACCAAATATCTCTCAGAGGAGAGTGGCATTGCTGCTCTGCTTGGCAACAAGAAAGCTAAAAATATAAAAATAATAGATCAGATCCTACCCTTTCACTGCACTGTTGCACCCGGACGAACTGGTGAGCTGCCACTGCTCCTGTCTCATCAACACAGCCACTTTATCCTCCTTCTCCATCTCTTCCCTCCCTTCCTTTTGCCCACAGGGGCTCAGCATCTCCTGGGATTCTGAATAACTAATGTAGAAATAGATTCCTGCCAGCCCTGGGAGAAATCAAGTTATTTTCTGTCCACCAAATGGCAAAAAAAAAAATAAAAATAAAAAGAATCTATCTTTTCTCTTTCTGCATCATCAAAGCAAGGCCACAAGCTGACAATCCTCCCCGGCGTGGGTATGGCTGTAGGCCAGCTCTGCATTCCAGGCTCTGCAGGGTCTGGATGAAGCCACACTGCAGCCACAGACTGGCCAGAGCAAGCTCTGCAGCCTTTAAATACATCTGTGGCCTCTGGGCCCGATGCTAACACTGCCTCTACCTTCATTTCTGAGCAAGAGTCCCAAAAAGGCTGCGGATCTATTTTAGGGATCCAAAGGAAATGTCCTCTCCCAGCACAGAGGCCAAGCTCCAGCCCAGCTGCTGGACACACAGAAGGGGATGGCTGCAAAACTGCTGGGTCTGTCACACACACCGTGCTCTGCATGGCACCATCTACACCTTCACAGCCTCAGGGCTGCATCCGGCCCCTGCCAGGCACAGGCAATCCGGGAATGCTTTGGGCAGAGGGAGTCTTAAAGCTCGCCTTGTGCCACCCCTGCCACGGGCAGGGACACGCAAGGCCCATCCAACCTGGCCTTGGACACTTCCAGGGATCCGGGGGCAGCCACAGCTTCTCTGGGAATTCCATCCCAGCCTCTCCCCACGCTCACAGCCAACAATTCCCTCCCAATATCCCATCTAACACTGCCCTCCGGCAGTGGGAAGCCATTCCCCCTTGTCCTATCACTCCATGTCCTTGTCCCAGGTCCCTCAGGGGCATCTTCCACCAAGTGCAAGCTCTCAGGAGATGTCCCAGCCCCTTTATCTCCGGTGCCGAGCAGGGAGCTGTGCCCACCTGGCACAGCAGAGCTGCCAACAGGCCACCTCACCCCACGCACATGCAAGGGCAGGGCCAAACTGCCTGCAGGACACTGGTGGTACTGGAAAGCCAGGAGAGAGGGAACGGCCAAAAGGACACCAAACAAGCAAACCAGAGGCCAGGGAATGCTGGAGGGATGTGGGAAGGCAGCAGAAATCCAGCTGTGCTGCACCTCTGCTCTGCACAACCTCCCAAGCTTGGGCTCAACAGCCCTGGACATGCAAGAACATTCTTTGTGTCCAAGTTGCAGGAAGAGGTGCATTAATAAAAACCACATAAACCTGAGCTACACCGTGTTCACCTGCACCGAATGCACACTGAGGACAACAGCTTTCAGCACATTTTCAAAGGATCCCAAAGCAATGCATCTCCTCACTGAATTTTTTCATGACTATTACCCCTTTATAGCTACTTATTTTTTCCTCCTCTTCCCCATGAATCTTCAGCTCTGCTAAATCATCCAGACAGCACACGTGGAGCAGAGAGCACACTCGGCAGCTCTTACGTTTCAGCCGAGCCCTCACAGAGCAGGTCTGCATTCGTTCCATCCTGACTCCATGTCCTCCCTGCCCAGAACAGCTGCTGCACCTCTGCTCCTCAAGGAGAAATCCACCACTTCAAGCACTGAAAGCCATGGCAATGGATGTTGGCTTTCATTTATTTTTGGAGGCTGTTTCTGTTCTTAGGTATGTAGGAAAAAGCAGTGTTTCAAAGCCTGAGGTTGCAATTACCAGAACATATTTTTTAAAATGTATTTCTAGACTTACAGTCAACCACTTGCTGAATAAATACATAAATATGAGGGGGGAGGCACAATTATATTCACATGATAGCATTGTGAATCAATATCTTAAAATTCATTAGATTCAATTTCTTACTAAATAGAAATAACTCACTGATTAGAAATGGCCATTCATTTATCTCCTATCATGGTTAGGTTGGGGTTATTTTAACTTTGGCTTTGCATCCGCTACTTTTAATGGAAATGCAGCATCATCAGCATGTCCGTATCTGAAATTTCAGAACCCAAACTTTTGGTGTTAAATTCCGTGTTCCCAGCATGAGCTCAGCACAGCAGAGGTTCCTCTGCCAAGAACAGCTGGATCATCAACTAACTGCATTTAACAACTTCAAGAGCAGCAAGCACATCCCTCAGATCAGCTACTGAAATGATCTAGGGCTATGTAAAATATAGCAGCAGCACAATTCAAAGGGAAGAGCCAGAAGTTTGCTATTTAAAATTATGGTTTCATTTCATGAAAAATAATGAAAATTAAGACTTCATGATTTCCCAAATTAGTCACAAGAGAATGCTGGCTCTTTAAGTGCCATTAGCTTTGTATTTGCAACCCCAGCCTTGGTGAAGTGAATCTAAAGCAAAAAACATTTGAGAAGTTTGCAGTTTTCATCCTCCTTCTGCAATATAATCGGATATTAATTTTTTTCCCATTTCTTCCCTCCTACAAGGAAGACACAAGAGACTGCCTATCCAGGAATAACATTCTCTAATTTTAATGGAGCAGATCAAAGGCTGGAATTTACAGTTTCAAACCAGCTGCCTGACCACTGCTGCATAATGTGACACACAAGCCATGCCCAGGACTTAGCCCTGTCTTCCTGCTTGCACCTGAAAGAGCAGTTTTCCCTGGAAACTCTTCTCTGCAGCTGAACTCCACCAAGCCAGACCAGGGGAATAAATCCCACATCACCCCTGGCAGTGCTGGAGAGCCACTGGCAAAAGGATGAAAACTATGAAAAAACTATGAAATTCAGATTACACAAAGGATGTGCCCAAGGAAGTCGAACCATATTTAAGTTATGCAGCCTATTTAAAGTAAATACCCTTTAATTGTTAAGCCTGCCAAATGTATTATCCTCCAAGTAAAAATCCTTCTATTTTAAGCTTCATGTGCCTTCCCATACAACACAAAAATTCTGCCTCCAAGGTGTTGGATTGGCCTCTCTGGAATATACCAGTCCATGAGGGCTTGACCACCACTTGGCAAGTGGGAACTGAGCCTGCAGACCAAGCAGCAGCTTCAGCCTCCAGCACCAACAAAGCATCCACTGCAACTCAGGATCCGTGGAGCTGGAATGGCTTTTCCTCCTCATTTTGCCCTCCTTGCAACACTGAGAGATCCTGCTTCTTTCTTATCCTCCAAGTAGTATTGATGTCTCCAGAAACAAAAGCCAGAAATCTCATATTGGAAAAAGAACAGCAAAAATAACGTGCTTGTTCGCTGACCAGCAACAGGGCAATAAAAACCTCCTGGATGTGACCTGCTTCTGTCCCACCTTCCCTCAGCGTTTGCCCACAGGTTGATTTGCCATGAACAGGCCACCACTGAAAGCAAACGCTCCAGGCAAACTTAACTTTGCTCCCACAAAGCGCAAGGTTCCAAAGCCATACCAAGGAGCCTGCTGGGGAGTATTCCCACTCCCAGCAAGGGCTCCTCACCTGCTCCCTGCCAATGCTCACAACACCTCAGCACCTACTGCAGCCCCAAACCATCCCACGACTCTTTCTCTCTTCCTAGGAGCAAGTCGAACACGACCAGTCTCTGCTGAGGACTTGGGCTTCCTCCTGTTCCCAAAGCAGCTGGGTTTGGGACACATCTGGGAGCTGAACCATCCCATGGAATGGTGCCTGGCCAGGAGCTGCTCTGCCACCACCACCACCATGTGGATGCTGCAGAAAGCCTGTCCCTGTGGCTGCAGCACTGTCCAACCAGCCTCCACATCCATCCCCACCCCAGGGCACAGGGCAAGGAGAAGGAAGGAAGGATCACCAGCATGCAGGGATGGCACAGCTGATCCTTGTGGGACCTCCTGGGAAAGAGCCAGGGGAGACTGCTGATTTCTCCCTACCTTGCCTTTCACTTCACTATCAAATCCTACCTTTGCCCTCCTGGTCCACACAGCTTGGGTTCCTTTATTTCCCAACAAACAAAAGCCCTCCTGGCTCTCCGTGTGCTCTTCCCAAGGGCTGGGAAGCCCTTTGTGACCTTGGCCTTGCTCCAGACAAACTGGCTCCCACCAGAGCGACTTCTGGGAGTCTGTCCCTTCTCCCCATCACCACAAACACCTCCCCAGGGTTTGTTTGATACCACTCCCGAGGTGAAAGCACAGCCCAAGAGGAAATGTTTCTAATTCCCCCTCTGCTGAAAGGGAGAGAAGCAGAGACAGGGAGGTCATGGGAGCAGCTCTGCCCTGTGGTGTGGTACCATCTCATCATCCCTGTCAGGCTGAACTTCCCTTCACATGCAATTTGCCCTGAAATCCACAAAAAAATAGCACAAAAATACTCTTAGAACCCCACCGGGGTGAACACACAAGAAATTCTTCTTAAGGCATTCCAGCTTCTAGAAACTTTTATGGCAACTTCCAGATGTGTCTATTTTAAAGCTTTTTTCCCTCCCTGGCCTCATTCCCACCTGTGACGATCCCAAGCACAGCCAGAAATTCCTGCTGCATCGCAAGAATACGTGCAAAGGAAGGTCAGAACTGGCTAGACAGTTCTGCAGACGTGCTGAAGGGAAAAGTACAGGGATTTTAGCAAAAAGGTGTTGGGGTTTCTGCTCTTCTGGTTCAAATCAGGCAATCAACCTTATGCAAATCCACAGGCTCAAAGGGCGGCAGCACCACAAAAAGCTGGTTTTATCAGCTGCTTCTGGCTGGGAAGCCAGTGAAGGGAGATGGAATAGTTTGCTTTTACTAATTACTGTAATTGTGCAAATATACTTTTGCAAAATCACTTGGGAGACTCTACAGGGACCATAGAGGCAGTTGATAGAAGTGATTCCATTAACACTTTCCTTGGGGTTGGAAATGAGTGTTACTGATTTGTGGCACCTTGATTATTTCAAAAGGCAGCTCAGCTTTTCCCTGCTAAATTAGACAGGAAGTATTGAACAGAAATTGTACGGATTTCTCTACAGGGAAGGGCACACAGAGCACAAGGTTCAGGCAAGGACTTGGCTGACACTCTATTTCATGTCAGAAAAGTCAAGTCTTCACAACAAACACTGGGTAAGTACTAACGTTATTAAACTCTGTTTTCCATGGAAAAGAGAGCACAAGGATATCCTTTCAGATTTCATTAATACAGCGTGTTATTGAACAACAATAAAGTACAGGAAAGCGATGACTGAGGAATGCAGGCCCTCTGTACTTGATGGGTTTACACTTTATTCTGCACTAAGCCCAGGATACAAGAGTTATTAGTCCAAACCTCAGCACGACTTCTGACATACAAAAAAGGCTGGTGCATCAGATGAGTTTCTTAAATTTTAAGTTATATGTGCAGGAAAAAAAAAGTTAGTATTTTCTTATTCAACTACATAAAAATAAATTACTCCTGGAATATTATCCAAGCCCACACTCAGGGAGCTCTGCATCCCAGTTCAATCTATGGAGTGCCCTGACTATGGAAACACAAAAATCTGGGCTCTTTCCTTGTAGCTGGGCACTTCCACACATGAGGATACTGAACTGACAAGGCTCCAAGCACTCCTTGGCCAATTTTTCACCAATAACTGACAAACAAAACCCAACAACTGTTAAACAACTAAAAGATCTGTTTATACTTAATCCTTCCTTTTCCTATGTGGATATAAAATACCTGGGAAACACCCCCCCAATCTTTGACTTCACATCTCTTCCCACCTCAAACCCACCTTTCCTTTCTGCCTGAAGAGAGATGAAGCTCTCGGTGCCAAATGCCAACAAGCATTGGTTTTTCCCTCCCCCTGGCAGGCAACGGCAGCAGAGCAGCCTCTCTGCTGTGCTCAGACCCCTCTAACTATCGCTCTGCTGAATGAAGCCAAGAGAAATGGGCTCCCACGTGCTGTCCTTACTTCTGTGCCTTCTTAGCAGAGAGGTTATCAGCCCTGCCGCAGCTGAGAGATTCCCAGTGGCTCCCAGCGTCCTTGGGCTCCTTGCTGCTAACAATCCCCGCAGCCCACGCCAGCACTGGCAGGGTCCTTGGGAGCAGCAGAGCAGAGGACAGCGAATTATCTGCCAGCCCACCTTGCTGCTCCACACTCAGCCACTTTTATCTGCCCAGGACAGCTGCGTTTGCCCTGTCTGAAGTGAAACGCCAGGCTTTGCTGAGGCAACAAGACATACAAGGCTGAGGACGTCCCCACGCTTTGAAGGAACAGCTCAAAGCCTAATTAAAAATCCAGAGTGGCTCTGCCATTCCCACTGCCCTTCCACCAGCACCTCTCCCTGCCTCTCTGAAATGTTTCATGCCAGGAAAAAAAAGGAAACCACGTGGAAAAGGATGAAAAACTGCTGCAGTGTTGGGCCTTCAGAGAGCCCCCGATAAAGCTGCTGTAGCTGGAATCAAACTGAGACATAATCATGGAAAACACACGAGGTTTTACTCGGCTGGTTTCTGCTCTGTAATTATTACTAAAGCACACATTACTGCCAAATAATATTAAAAAAACACCCAAAAGGTATAGCCAAACACTTATCAGCACTCCTTACTTCCATTTTTCTATTGTATTTCAGCTTCCCAAGGTGGGAACAAGCTGAAAACAACAGGGTGGGAGAAAGGGCAGTACTTTTTTGTGCATCACATGATTACACTACATGATTTGGCTGAGAGTGCCCAAGGTCCAGGTTTCAGAGCAGGTGCTTTGCATCACTTGCTGTGAAAGAATCCCACAGTCACCAACAGATTTATTTCTAAATATCCATATAAAGAAGTCGGGAAAAGTGTAAAACCCCTCCTTTCAGAGACGGAGAGCCACAGTTCTGGCATTTCAGTGGGGTTTATCTCAAATGCGATTTAACTCTTTAAGTATTAAATCCACTGTCATTAGCCAGAGACCATCCCATTAGAAAAAATAAACCATACTGTATTCTGTCAGTGTCCATTTGCAAAGGGATTAAATAAATGGACAGTTCTGGTCACTGCGACTCTGCCATCACCCTGGAATCTTCAAAGAACACGGATTTTTCAGCCTGTAGAAACCTCTGGACAACTCCCCATCTCCTTGTCACATACAATCTGTTCTTCTTGAAAAACATATGGCCAGACAAGCTATTAGTAGGCTAAATAAATAAACAATATGCTTGCCAATCAACCAGAAGTCTGTACTAAGCTGGCTGTTATTTTACACATCACTACATGATGTATTAATATATTACAGTATATATAACATTAATATTAAAAAAAAAGTAAAAAAAGACAGCAAAATGCTGTTTTTCAGATACAAAGTACCTTTTTTTTTTTTAATTCCAGCCTCCAAGACCACTACCAGACAATGAGAGTAAGGGTAAAGGATTAGGTTGGCAGAGCTGCCTACAAAAACACCCCAGGCCCTCTGGGCCTCCAAGTTTTGTTACTATCTGGCTGGAAACATCAACATGCATTTTGAAACTTATAGAGGCACTTAATGCTTTTCATCTTCAAAGCATTTCTTAATCCTTTCAACTCCTGCTGCAAGTATTACATCCCTGTTTTGGAGATGGAAATGTTACCTTGCCCCACACTACCAAAAAATAGTCCTCATTTAGAGGGTTAAGCCTTGCCAAAACCAAACCAAATGCTCACAAAAGTGCTGATTAATTCCCTTCCTGCCTTCACCTCCCAACTAAAGAATTTCAGGTGTTCCAACCAACAACCTGCTGTGTAATTCCAGGCAGGTCAGAGATGCCAGGAGCAGACAGGGAACGGGGATGGTGAAACTCCACCGGTACATCAGGTCATGCCACAACCACCAATTTAGTTATAATTTTAGTATAAAAGGGCACTTAACTTTTAATTGGTGCAGTGTGTCTGCCCTGCCCAGAAGAACATATTCCAGGACTGCCACTGAGCTGCTCATTGACCAAGCTGCAGCCCTTGGCAAAGGATGCCAGGGGCTATTTAAGATGTGGCTCCATTCCAGCCCAGGAATGACAAGGAATACTCAGGCTGGCAGGGGAGGTGTGATTGCCTGCTGTATTCCAAGGATGCAGCCTGCTGCCAGAAGGTGTTCCCTGGAACGACAGGGATGCTGTCAACACGTGCTTTAGCTACTGAAAGAAAGAAGGCAATGGTTACAGGTGGCTGTAGGCGCAGCACAACCCATGAGACAGTAGCTCCTCCAGCACCCCCTGTCCCACAGGAAGGACAGGGAAGAGCAGCAGATTGTGGTGAGGCTGTTCCTGCTTGGCCTGAGAAAGCATTGATACACTTTGGGGAGAACCACAAACAGAACACCTTTCTAAGGGCCAAAACCCACACACGCAGGAAAGGAAATACATGTGATGTTAAGACACAGCAACATCATTTACTGTGGGCTTCGTGGAACTGTCAAAACGGGAACAGCAATTAACCAGTGCAACAGAGAACGTCAAATAACTGATGAACTTTCCACATTTACTGATGAATTTTCCACATTTAACCTCTCCTGGAGAAATAACACCCAGAGACACCCAGGAACCCCCATGCACTGCAGCACCCAACACGTGTCCTCACCAAGTGAAGGCTTGGTGTGGTACAAATATGCACATTCTCTTTGGAAATTTAAATAAGAAACTGTTAAGCTGCGGGAGAACACTTTCAGCAAACCACACAACTCAAGATTTATCACCTACACCTCAGTACCATTCAAGGAATAAATTTACAAATCAGAGCACTTGCATGGGCAAGAAAACAAAGCACTGCTTCAAGGTAACAGTCAGATACCACACTCGTCCAAGTCCCCGTAAACAGAAAGCAGTGCCAAAATCAATTGTCACACCGATGCTGGCACCACAAACCTCTGTCATCCTCAGCCTACCTGTAGCTTCTGCACAGACCCACACGCACCTCATTCCTCTCAGCAATGCCAAACAGTGGGATTTTACAGAAACACTGACTCCTTGGTGCTGCTGGACTAACCACAGGGAGCCCCGGTCGAGGGAGAGCGTGGTGCAGGAAGCAGACCCTGCACAGAGGGCACTGAGCTCGTCTACGGCGCTGACGGCTGTGCCCGCAGAAATTCATTGATTTTCTAGCTTACAACTTCCACGGTCGGTACTCCCTGCCCCTTTCCACAGGCATTTAAGGCTCACAGACCCATGGTTCTCCTCTTACCTCTTCCACTTGCTCCTCTAGCGTCCCCTCTGGAGACTCCACCTCATCCTCCCTTCCTGCACTTGCAGAGGCTCCATCCACATTTGCCTCTTTTTCCAGACTCAAAACACACCCCCAACCAATCTCTCACCTTCGCTCTATTGAAGCATTTCCACCTGCTCCTGCACTCATTGGACGCTTCCTGCCCACCTCCAGCCCAGACCTATCCTTCTTCCAAAGTCCTTTCCCACTGTTACGTTGGAGACACCACCCCCTGCCTATTACCAGGATGTGCAGATGTGGGAGCCACAACTGGCACGGACCAAAGCATGAGGAGAGCATGCAAGGGAAGCATTAAATCCTGCTGCTTCCTCCTCTGCAGTTTATGAAATTAAATCAAACCGCAGCTCACTAATGGCTGGATACCAACCCTCCCTCTCGCTACCGCAACTTCCTCTTGCTCGGTCCTCATTTGGGACCTGCTTCACGGTGCCCTCGAAACCCAGCACAGCCCCCTTACATTTATATCCACTTAAAGCCCAAAAGCGCCTTCCTCTGCTCTCCTTCCAAAATCCCACACCCCTCCTTTCTGCCAGGCACAGCCCCACCACGCACCCTAAGCCAGCAGCACAGGTAGGTCACCACCTGGCACCAGGTGCCCACCGCGCCGCCACCACTCACCAACAGCCCTGACCAAGGGCAGAAAAGGGGAATTCTGTGCCACTTACACCTAGCCCTGCCTGGGCAGCCTTAGGAAATTTCTGCCTTAAAATCCAGCGAGAGGCACAGCCTGCAGTGACACATGTCATAACATTTTTTGTTCCACTGCAGGAGGTCAGCAAAGAAGCTTCTAAAATCAGGGGAGGTTTGTTCCCGCCGGTTTTTAATCTTAGGCAGCTGTAATAGTGGTGCAGGGGGGAGCAAAGGACAGGCTGTGCATTTGTGTGATGGGAGTTATGACAGCCAAAATACGAAGCACATAAGAACAGAGCTCAGTATGAAGAGGGGCTTCAGTTTAACTACCAGCTTCACCACATTAAATCACCTCTGGGCCTTAAATATCCAACTGATAGTAAACACAGTTTTACCATTATTTGCATCCCCCTGCACTGGCATACAGATTGCTCCCCAACTCGGATCATTGGTACAGTTCTAAGAAAGAAAGCCTGGCTCATCCTGAGGTCAGCCCACGTATCAAAGCACAGTAACAACACTTATGTTTACGTTTTAAAGACAGTATGTGCGGAGATGATTGTATTAGACTATTTTTAACATCAGAAATAGATTTAGCAATGCAGTTATACTGATTTCATTTGCATTAACAGACACTCCACCAAAGCAAAGGATTATGCTTCTATCTTTTGAGGGGAAACACACACATGCCTATGCACGGCAAAGGAAAAAAGTGACTTCCTTGAATTCAGTACATCAATAATGTACCTTGTTAAGTGAAGTCATTTAAATCCACGTCTTCTTAGCATCAAGGACAAGAGACAGCTCAGTGTTTGCCCGGACAAAACGAGCCCTAGGAGGCCGCCCAGCACAATGATGGTCCAGAGGTGAGAGAATGCAGCCAGTTTAGAGAAGATAAAAGGCCATTTGGGTAGAGACCCCCGCTGATCCTATGAAAGTGTCTCCTTTTCAAATGGGCAGGCTTTTAAAACTGCATTTGCTACTGACCATACCTTGCCCCGAAAGCCGCCCGGGATCCGATTTCACTCCCCCCGCGGAGCGGGTGGGCAGCCGGGGCGGTACCGCAGGTACCAGCGCTCCCTGCAAGTCCCACCAGCCCCGGCCGAAGCCCCCGAGAGCACAGACAGCTCCTGGCCACCGCCTTCCCCCGGCCCCGGGCACGGGTTCAGCGCCGGAATGACCCGACCGGGCACTCTGGGGCCGGGAGGCATCGCCTCCGCCTGAGCCCGGCTCGGACCCGCCTGGGTCTGCGGCCGGCGGG
>VWZF01003789.1:474122-497822 GCA_013396755.1 Sclerurus mexicanus
TGAGCAAATAGAGAGCAGAGCTGGACCCTCCTGACACATCTGACACAGAGGTTCCACACAGCACGGAGGAGATAACGAGTCAGGAGCCGTGGAGAAACACCCCCTGCGGGGTAGGGCTACCACAGAATCCCAGAGTGGTTTGGGTGNTGGGGTTTTTTTAAACCTTTTAAAAACTTTTTTTGTTGACCCTTTTTTGCGTCTTAATTCATTCGGGTTTTGGTTGTAGGTCGGCGCGGCCCGTGCCCAGGCGAGGCACGGCCCGGGGGAGATGTTGGTGATCCTGCGGGCACGGGCAGTGAGCAAATAGAGAGCAGAGNCTTCTCTGGGCACCCTGTGCCAGGGCCTGCCCACCCTCCCAGCCAGCAATTCCTTCCCAGTATCCCATCCATCCCTGCCCTCTGGCAGTGGGAAGCCATTCCGTGTGTCCTGTCCCTCCAGGCCTTGTCAAAAGGCACGTTGGGGATGATGCAGACAAACCCCGTTCCAAACGCCCACGGGTAACCCTGTCACCCTCGGGAGCTCCACGTGGGCAAGCAGAGAGCAATCCCCGCACCCAGGGACACATAGCAGCCACTCAGAAACACGGAATCCTTAAGGTTGGAAGAGACCTCCAGGATCATCGAGCCCAACCATTAACCCAGCACCACCATAATCACCGTGTCCCCAGGAGCCACATCCACATACCTCTTGACCCCTTCCAGGGGTGGTAATTCCATCACTTCTCTGGGCAGCCTGTCCCTCGTCTTCCTTACGCCTTCCCTCCCCGCTGTTAGGAACAGAAGCCTTGCCTGCACCTTGGGTGGTGTTGGGAAAGCACATACGAGGAATAAACCCTGCCAAATGAAAGCAGAATTCCCATTCTGTGACACCTGGAAGCGGTTCCTGCCCAGCAATCAACAAGCCCTAGTAGCCAACTACAAAGCACATACAAAACAGATACCCCCTGGATTTACTCTTTGTTCACTAACACTATTTTATGTTAGATGTATGTAATTTTTAAATAAATCTGACCCATAGAGACAAGATGGATTCAGTGCCCACTTCACTCGTTGAAATTTGAACAGTCCTGCCAGAGTCACTCGTGTCCTGTAGTCTTAAGTTAACAATTTATCCAAGCATTAGCACAACATATTGTTTACTACAATCATATCCTATTTGCTTGAAATGTGTTTTCTCTCTGCTTTAATGGGTGATTTTTTGACTTCTCCCAGGCACTGGTGCTGGCAGTGACTCCCCATCCCACTTTGTCAAGGATGAGAGCTGGGTCAGACCTGAAACCCTTCTCCTGCAGGACAGGGAGCACCCACTGGCTTCTTCCAGGGACATCAGCAAAGCTCCCTTTCATTTGATTTTAATGAATTCAATATAATTCTTACTATGCAAAAGCTGTGTCAGTTTTCCTTGGCTTTTGTTCATTTAGGTGACTTATGGGTCTTATCTATTTTCATTCAGTATTCCTGAGGACGATTTCTGGTTTAGCTAAAACAACCCAAACCAAAATGATGCCTCTCAAAGGTGCCCTAATCGGTACCTCATATTTCCAAACCTTAAGCAGCTGCTTGAAGACAAGGAATTTTCTTTCCATCATGCTGAAGCTTTAGGACTTCTGTTGGAATATTTTCCCTGGGTCCAAGTGAGAGAGAAAGAGAAGCAAAAGTGTGCCAAAGTCACTCTTTGCACTAGTCATTTTCATATTACACTTTATGGTATTTTATTAGATTCACCAGTTCAGGACACAAAGGTTTTAAATTATAGTGAAAAGCCGAGTGGTTTTTCAATACGTTGGCTAAACTACCCTTTTTTAAAATTGCATTGTATTCTAATTATAGCTGCATGTTTGAAAAAACAACTTCATATCTGTAAACTCTGTTACATAATTATCACATCAAGGTCACAGCTGGAGCTCAGGCAGTAGCCAGTTGCATTAGCAGCTCCAAGGATTTCCAAGCCATCCCGTTCCTACACCCCATCACGAAATCCCAAGGCTAATGCTACAAATAGTCTTGTTTTTTATAACAAACTAACCCCAGGAAATTAATGAGGCAATTGTCCTTCTGGCCCCGAAGCTCCAGGATCCTGCTCACAGCGAGGGAACCGACTGAACAGGTTTAACACTTTGATGTACAACCTGAACTTGTTTAACTCTAGAGCCCTCGAGGCAAACCTGGACTCCTGGTGGGGTTCCCATACACTCCGTGCCTTCCCAGAGGAGGAACCAGCTTCCAGCAGGGAAGAGCAGCCCTTCCTCCCACCCCGCTGTGCAGAGGAGCATGACCTGGGAAGCAGAGCCCATGCAGAGCCACAGCCACCAGTGGGGCCGTGTCTAAAGGAGTTGTACACGTGCTCACTCGCACATGTCAAAGTATTTAATTAATAAAAAATCTCCCTCCAAAATGCCATGGGGAAAAGAGAATTCCTGAAATAGACCCCAAAATTCAGATTCTGTGATCTTCGGAATCACAGAACATGAGTCAAAGCTGCCAGTTCAGACAACACGTTTATCACCTTCTCAAACCAGGCTGGTCTTTGTGACACAGCTAGGGATTAAATCTCTCTCCTCTTGGCATTGAACCATGGAATTGTTCAGGTTGGAAAAGACCTTCAAGATCACCAAGTCCAACCATCAACCCTGTTCACCACTAACCCGTTCTCCAGTGCCACATCCACAACTTTTTGGAACTCTTTCAGGGATGGTGACTCCACCACTGCCCAGGGCAGCTGTGCCAGGGCCTGACAACCCTTTCTATGAATACTTTTTTTCCTAAAATCTAATCTAAACCTCCCTTGGCACAACTTAAGGCCAATTCCCTCCCTGTTGTTCTGCTGCAGAATAAGCCCTGGAGAAGAGGAGGATCACCCTCGCCTGGGTTGTGGCATCCCCAAAAGTGGAGTGTGTACCTGTTGGAGGCTGGAGAGGGAGAAGACCTGTCAGATGAAGAGCTGAAGGCCCTGCTCTTCCAACAGCCTCCAGGCACCAGCAGTGCAGCCTCGAAGAGCTGCAAAAACACGGCCATGCTAGAAATACATCCCTTTTCTTTTACAGAGCGTGGAAAGGCTGGAGTTTAAGTGCTGGAGGACGGGAAGAGGAGGAACATATGTCAGATATAAATCCCAGCACCATGGTGGGAGTAAACTGGCTTTGACAGCAGCACACAGAGATGCCGGGCAGGTCAGGAGATGGGAAACAGAACAAGTGAGATGTCTCCAGAATAGCTGGTGCATGTGATGGCCCCAGAGAAAAGCACTATTTCTGTAGTGTGTGACTCAACATGGTTTATTAATGGTGTATCCCCCTCTGCAGGGATCAGGACATTATGGATACCTCTTCTAAAGTTGCTTTGCAGATAAGTATTTCACTTATATTTTGAAAACTGATCTAACTGTGTATATAGGTCCACGTGAGCCCTGAGGTCTCTTCTGGGGTACCCCCAGGATGTTGTGCTTGCTTCGTTCTGTGGCACATCCCTGTACTCTCCCAAAAAATTGAGGGCCCCACACACTGAAAAAACACAGTGTGACCCTTGGAAAAATCTCCTTGAAAGTGGCACTTCTTCTATGACACTAATCCCTGAGCCTGCAGCAATACAATAAGTGCTCCAAAAAGTTTCAAGATAGTTTGGCAGCCTCATCCTTTCTGCCTGATCCTCTGTCCCAGTTCACAGCCTTTCACTAACTGGTCTTGTGCAAACTGTACATCCAGTAACACGCAGTCCCTCAGCAGGAAAGCGATGGAGAAACTCTTTGTGGCTCTCATCTCTAACCTCAGAGCAGAGACTAAATTTAATCCTTTGGTATAAATCCAGAATAAAAATAGAGAAAATGAAAGTTTGCATGCAAATGGAAGTTCTGCTTTGCTACAATCCTCCTCCTGTATCTCCCAGTTTATGTGCTTTGTTTTACTTTCTCATCTGAGCCCTCTGCCTTAATTAGATTGTGGTCATCAGTATACAGGCCAAGTCTGAGGGCTTCATTTCCCCATGTTGATTTTCATGTTTAGTTTCCCAATCCTCTCATTATGCCTTTAAATGTTTCCTCTGGAAGTTCCATCCTTGTGTTAGTTTTGGCTACAGATGCTGCTTTCCCAATAAGTTTGATCTTTGCTCCCTCCTGGGACGTGCATGTTGCATGCTGACACCTCAGCATTAAGCCAAGGCTGGCAACTCCCATTCCTTGATTTAGCGTGCAATATTTCAAGTAGCAATTGATGAATGTGTCTGGAAACTGCTTCTCTAAACCTTGTTTTCTCGTGTGCAGATGACAAACCACGTTACGCATCAGAAATAACATATTGCCTTAATTCCTGGCCGGGACAGCACTTGTATAACCCTGTTGTTAGGTCTGTGCCCCTCCTAAGTGCCCATTTTCACCTGTATCACTTCTAGGACTTCTAAGTCTCTAAACTCCCCAGTTTTATCTCATGCTCAGAGCAATATCTGCCCACTTACTCAGTCATTCCCCTATAGATTACAACGAGTAATGAAAGTGGAAAAACGCCTCGGTCTCCTCCCTGCCCAGCTGGGTCCGGGTTTGCCTGTGAGGGAGTTCTTTCCACAGCCCCATCAGCACCAGATAATATTTTTAATGAAAGCCATCACGTGTGTGGTGTGGGGTTTCAAAGTGAGCATCGTGCCCAGCTGTACAGCTCGGCTGAAAGGGGCTGATGGGAGCAGCAGGGCTGAGCACAGAATCACTGCTGTGCTCCCAGTTTTGCACTAAATATACCAGTGAGGATGTCAGGAGGAAAACAATCTCTAAGCTTCAAACTATCGACATTGCAAGACTGAGATTTCTAAGGAAGTGCTAAACATGGGCAGAGACAGAGGCATCCCTGCCATGGGGAAGAGGCAGCCAGAGGAAGGGCTGGACTGGGAGCTGGAAACTCATGGAAGGGCCTGAGGGTCTTGGTTTGCTGCTCCTGAAATCCTCAGAGAAAGAAACTGGCATACAAAGCCAGAAATTTCTCCCTGTAGAGTTTTCTGGTGTTACAGCATTATCTTACCTGTTAGTTCCTCAGGGTCTGGGCACAGGAGCATCTCAGAACATCCTGCTTCTCCTGGAGAAAACCACTGTGGGAGCTTGGTGCTACAACACAAATTCCTGATAGAGTTAGAATTAAAATAGACGCAACTTACCCCAGTGTAGAAGAGTGGTGGCTGGACAGTGCAGGAAAGCTGCAGCCCACCAGCTGGAGGTCAATATGACCACAAAAGCAGATGGCATGGTGGTTCTCTGACCAGTTTTTTACCCAGCCCAGCAGTCCATGGCAACTTTTAAGTCCCGACCTTTATATAATCACATAATTACCTGGGAGAGAGACAGCCTGTTTGGGTGTTGGGAGTTCACCAGCCACAGCAGACATCAGAGTGCTCACCCTGCCCTTGCCACACCACACCTGAACATGACCATGGTTTTGGCTGTGCTTTCCCACACAGCAGCAAAGTGTGCTGGAGACTCTTCCAGAAATTGTGGTTCCGTGGGCTCACAACCTCATCCTGGTGGCTGGTGAGCTTTCCTTCCTTCCTTCAGCATGTCTCCTTTGCCCACATGGTATCTGGGAGAACCTCTTTCAGCAGCACAGCTCCCGGCTCAGGGGGAGCTCCATTACCACAGCATTATAGGACACCAGCTTGGAAGGGACCTCAAGGATCATCTGGACCAACCTTTTATGGCTAAAGCACAAGATGACCCAGCTTCCAACAGGGAATCCACCACTTCCCTGGGCAGATTATTCCAAAGGTTCATGCCTCACCAGGCAGCAACCCAAGCAAATTGTGAATGAGAAGCAAACTCCATTTGAAACACGTTGAAGGAATTCCTTGGATACCCACGGCTCTCTCCTGAATCAAGACCATATGGATTGTTAAGGACTTTGTCACGCTTAGGGATGAAAGGACATGCCCTTGCTGTGAAACAAAGGATACAAATTTCTAATTCCCATTTCTTGATCCCTTCATTCTTCCAAGGTTCTTCTCATTCCCTGTTGTATTTTAGCTATACACAGCTAATGAGGTGAGGAGGACGCTGCTAGGGAGGTTATTGCTCAAGTCAGGATATTGTGCTACTTGTACTTTTTCGACAATTTTAGGATAACGTGAAAAATGTTTCAAAAAATAACATCAAATGCCACCTTCTTATTTTTTTTAACTTGCTTTCCATATCAGTATCACGCTCCATGCCCTGCACTGCACTGAGTGCACATTCCCCTCAGCAGCAGAGGCCACGTTAGACCCTCGGGAACCACAAGAACCCTCGTGAGGCTCCACCAGCTGCTGCCATCACGTACCTCAGGTGTCACAGAGTACAGGACCTCTCATTGAATTCACCATCAAACATTCTACTGACCAAGTGAAGAACATGCACCTCTGCCTTAGCTCTGAGAAGCACTGGCTTTTGACACGATGCTTCCACCCCTGGAGCTGGCAGACTCCAGCAAACACTGATTATTTGGAAGCAATAGTTTTTCAGAGACTCAAAGTTCGGCTAAATTTGGATTTTCAAAGAACACCCTCTTGGCCGGTGCAGCAAAACTTAAACCACCTCAGCTTTTCTCTTTTCTCAGCAAAACAACTCTGTTTTTTTTTGTTTCCTATAACCTCATTTGTAGAAATGGCTGAGCCTTTCAGCCTGAAGATCTTGGAACCTGAGGTGAGAGATAGCTTGGAGCTTCCCAGCACAAGCAGGGAAAAAAGAAACACTACCCAACCTGAAAACCTGGATCTTATCACTGGGAAAAGGCAGGCAGCCTTGAACAGGCACTGCTACTGGCAATATTTGTCATAATTCTGATACTCTAATCTCTTTATCTTCCTGCTGCATCTCTTCTTTTATCTTCATGTTGATGCCGTGGAATTTATGGCACCGATATTTCTTTTCCTTTGGCTTCATCCTGGAAATTAAAATAGTTTGATTTGTTTTATTGAGTATAACCAAATTTCTGGTGTGGCTTCCATGTGCTCCTGGACTCCCAGCTTGTGATGAGGTGTAGTTATCCCTTCTCTTGGCTGGGGGACCGTGTCCTGCCGCAGGATTGAACACAAACATGAGCGTAAGGGTGTAAGGGGATGATCTCCCACGGGACCAAGAGTGTCACTTTGTCACAGCGAGATGGGCTGGATGGAATTATTTGCAGTGGTGACAGGGAGAACATGAGAGCCACCCATCTCTCTCCTGCCTCTTGGGAAACAGAATATACCTCAGCTGTCCCTGTCATGGGAATTCCTTGAGGTCCCTCATCTGAATCTCCCTCTACGTGCCGAGCAGACACTTTAAATGTGGTGTTGCACTGCTATTAATATCCCTGTCACCCAGGGCTCGGAGACAGAAGGAATAACTCCTGCTGGACCTCCTGATATGGTCTGTGGAGCACTTGGTAAACAGGCTGACAAGATCTTGGTCTCCCAGGACACAGTCTCTAATTAGGCAGGGGATGCAGGGTGCTCCTGCGAGCGGAGCAGCGTGTCCACCACGGCCACCCCCTTGGGCAGTCCGCAGGGCAGCCAAACCTCCCAGATGCAGCGCCCAAACAAAGCTTGGGAAGAGCTGCAAGCGAGCAGGGAGAGCGTGTTGCCTGACAGGTTCCACCAGCCCGCCTGGGTGAGGGATGCCCTCCTGGAGGAGGTTCTGGGACTGGGGATTGAGAGTTCTGCAGCAGCCGGGTCTCTCTTTCTCCATCTCCCACCGTTCTGGGAAGTCCTGTCTGCAGTTCCAGCAGGGTGGAGTCACCTGGTGCACCGTCACCTCCTCAGGAGACACCCAGTGGTGTCCAACTCAGCCAGGGACATCACCCAGCAGCCAATTCCCAAGCCCGGACACCGGGCTCTGCTCCTCTCCTGCATTTTACCTTCAACAACCATCAATTAAAATGCAATCCCAAGGACAAAGGCCAAAATCCAGGGCTCTTTCCCCCTAATGTCCACCCTCCTCTATGGCTGGTGTCAACCCTCCCTCTCCTCCTCCTCTGTCCCAGCACATCTGGAATTCTTTACGGTTGCAACAGGATCCACCCCACGGCCCTGGGAACACCTTGAGCTGGTTATGGTCTCTGAAATTAGGCAGGCAGTGAGTGGAATTTTCCTTCCTTACATTTTTAGGAATACCCAGTGTGCACCTAAATAAACGCTTAACTGACACCATCTGCAGGTAGTTACATTTTCAGCCTGTCCAGCTCAGTGGTTTGGAATTTGGCCACTCATTAGGACCTTCAGAAGCCAAGGAAATGCATATTCTAATAGCCAAAAAACACTGCTTTGAATGTCTCTGTCTTGAAGATGTGACTGGAAAGGTAGAATCTGCTGCCTTGTGGTCATCGGAGTGACTCAGTGAGAGACTGTAAACAAGCACCAAAATCCAGACAATCAATGGATCTGTCATTATTTTCTCAGAGTACATTGCTATATTTTGGTTTGTTCCAGCTTTTCCTGCACTTTTATCACATATATCCCTTTTCTTTAGGCCCCGCCACAAATTATCCCCTATAATATCATCACACTACTGTGGTTACATATGACTTTGACTCTTCATAGTTGAATTTATCCCTCCAAATTTCCAGTCCTGTGCTGTCACTGCAAACTGCAGGTGTCCCGTGGGCAGGACTGTGAACTCCACAGAATTAATAATTTCAACATAATAATTAATTTTGCTCCCAGTAGCAGCAAGACGAAGACCTGTCAATGGAAAGGCTGGAATGCACCTGAATCTGTGATTTCTGTAGTATTTCCAGATCAAAAAGGAATGAAAAAGAGTGAGGCATTTTCCAGTTGGACAGAAAATAAGAAATCTCACTTTAGACTCAATTTTTGGCTGATCAACTGAATGAGTACCCCTGAATTAAAAAGAGAAAAGAAGCCACGGAAGAGAGCTGTATTCAGAACATAATTGTGCATTCTAAATTACTCGGTCTGCCTGTTAATTAAAGAGCTCATTTAGAGGCTGGTTTAAATAACAGCCAAAACATGCCCCTCTGGGATGGCTCCAGAGGATGCAGTCACTCACCTGGCCTCGCAAGGTTTCCCTTGGCACCCAGCACGTGTCACATGTCACCGTCAGTGCCAGGGGTGGGTCGGACAGACGGACACGCTGCTCCCCGGTTTGGCTCCTGCTCGGGTGGGTGTTGCTCTAAGTGCTGCAGTCAATGAAGAGGCATCTCTGAGGAACACTGGCTGTAATTCCACGTCCCCACAGGGCTTTTTGGCTTGCTCTTTGCCCATGGCTGCTGCTTCTTTGTTACAGCAAGTACGGACAGAAAACCCCAATCCTGCCGCCGCTGGAGTGCAGATATTCATCGGGAATTCTTCCCTCACCTGAAGTCAGACACAGGCACAAGTCATTACAACTTTGAAGCTCCAGGGGGTTTTATTAATGATAGACTTTAAAAGAAAATATATAGGAATAAACTGAAACTGCGTACAATCCACCTCAGACCAGAGTTCATAAAACTCCATAGTTGATTTTTTCCTACCCTGTTTGAGACTTGCTGAAGAAATCCTTCTGAAGGCTGAAATGGGGGTTCTGATTTTTAAAAGACAAAGCCAAGAGGGCAAGAAGTGAAATCTCCTCATGCCCATCACTTCTTGGAGTCTGGGATGTAAAACTCTTCTTTCATGGGAACCACAAGTGCTGGTGAGAACAAGTTTTACAAACTGGGAAGAGAACTCTTCTGTCTCTGAAGTTCAGTGTTGTCTCGTCAAGCAACATGGATCTGCAAATCAGATATTTCTTTTCTTTCCTGAACCCATTCTCTGCCCATTCGTTTAATTTGCTTATTGACACCATAACCAGAATGCAGTTTGGTGAATATTGCCAGATATTTCCGAGCTGCACAATAAATACAGTCTAGACTTCATTAAGGAAACAACGAGTGAAAACTCCCAGCTGGTTTTCTTTTCCTTCTTCCACCATCAGGGTTGCAATGCTGAACAGTTTGGCTCTGCCTTCTGATTCTTATCACACATTTCTGCTCCATCACCGAAAGAACAGCTGAATGTGGTAAAAACCAGACTTTTTTATTCCAGTTGTTCATCCTGAAGGTTGGATCTCACACATATGAAACAGGTCCAGTCAGGGGTTGCATTTAAATGTCCCAGGGAATTACTTGCAGCCCTTCTCAGGAGGGAAGACAAAAGTAGGGTCAGAGGGTAGAAAAGATCAATAATAACATTTTAAAAGGTTCATTTAGTAGATGGGCTGCTGACAGCAAATGCAATACATAGTGTAATTGTAGCTTCAATTTGCTTATAATTGCTTCCCGTAGAAATGTGGCCCGTGTTTGCTCCGGACGTGTCTGAAGGCCCTGGAGGAAGGACATCCTATCCAAGAAGAATATGGGATTTGACTGTTAAAGATGAAAAATGCAGTAAAAATACAAATCCAGAGGAGGCCACAAAGATAATTAAAGGACTGGAGCACCTATTTCTGTTAGGAAAGGCTGAGAGAGCTGGGATTGTTCAGACTGGAGAAGGGAAGGCTCTGAGGAGACGTCACTGAGGCCTTTCAGTACTTGAAGGGGGCCTGGAAGAAAGGTGGGGACAAAGTTTTTATGCAATAGGACAAGGGGCAATGGCATGAAAGTAAAACACAGCGGGTTGAGGTTGGCCATAAGGAAGGAGGTTTTTACTGGGAGGGTGGTAGAACACCGGCATGGGTTGCCAAGAGAGGTCATGGATGCCCCATCCCTGAAGTGTTCAAGGCCAGGCTGGATGGGGCTCTGAGCTGTCCCAGGGGGGCTGGACTAGGTGTCCTTTAAAGGTGCCTTCCCACCCAGATCACCCTGTGATTCTCTGATGCGCGGGCTCAGTGTGACCAGCGATCCTCGGAGCATCCTCGTCCATCCAAGGGACAAGGCTCTGCATCAGCCAGCCCAGAGGGTCTGTGTGGCAGAGCGTGGCCACCAGGGGTGTAGGTGGCCTCATGGCAACCACAAAGTCTGGACTGGCTGTGGGTTTGCCTGTATCCCCACTTGAAACCCCACCTTATTCCACGCTGTGAACGTTTGACGAGCTAAATCACACCATGTTCTCCATCCGCTGATGGAGATGGTCTTCACCCTAATCCAAAAAATGGGATTGCTTTACATGAGTCATGAAGAGCGGGCAGTTTCCAGGTGCCTCCCTCTCCCTACCAAGAGAGGAAGAGGAAATGAATGTTTCAGCCTGTGGGGGTTGGAGGGGACTCGCCCACAAAGCCTCCTGCAAACTGACCTGCTAATGAGCCATCAGAAGTGGAGGAAGAGGTGTCCCTTGCCAACTGATACCCACCCAGCCACACTGCGTTCTGCAGTGTGTTTGCACCCAGCAGCCTTACTGGAAATGATGGCATGAGAAGCAGAATAATCTATTTGTGGTAGTGGTGAGAGACATCTCCTTGGACTCGAGTGGTTGCAAGGAAACCGCTCCTTTTGATCATCTTCTCACCAGTGGCCCTTTAAAATATGACAGATGTGCAGCCATCCCTCCTGCTGCTGGAAACAAGGCAGAGACAAATGGCTTGCAAAGAAATGGCCTTTTTTACCAGCAGCAGTGAAAAGATTTCCCAGCAGACCCTTTGCCTGCTTTCCAGTGGGAATGACAAATTAAGATGGGGCCGTGGATAAGCACAGCCTCAGACACATCAGAGCAAAGCCAGGGATCACAGCCCACCTTTCAGCTGGAGCTTCCTTAGATCTGGGTTTATAAAGGCATTCGTTCCTTCACTTATTTATTATCCAGCAATTAAGCAAATCTCAGTTGCATTTCTCTTGTATCTGTTAAAAGAAGACCTGGACTCCAAGCTGCTCAGATGCAACATTAAAATCTCTTCCTTAACTCTGAACAGACCCAAATTATCCCTGGTGAAAAAGGCTCTTCTATTGAAGACAAAGTTTAACTTGTGCAAAGTAAATCTATTTTAAATAATTATACAAAACAGGACAGTTTGAGTGCATCTTCACCTGTATTAAAGATTTGCTACACAGACATCAAATCTATTTTAAGTTGTCCAAATCACACCAGTGCAAACCCTTTAATATTCATACATGTCAAGAGTCAAACCAGGTTCTTCCTCCCTGCACATCATTAATCCTAAAATCCCCTCACAGGCCTGTGGACCAGACTAATTACTCCAAGGCACCTTTGCACTCTCTTTGAAATTATAGTAAATTAGGGTAAATTACCCCAGTGTTATGATTTGTTTCAATTAGTTTTGACTTATTAGTCAAATTAGTTTGAACTTACCAGTAGAGAACTTCTCTCTCTTTTTTTTTCTTGGAGATAATAGAACAAGGACACCTCCCACCAGCCCAGGGTGCTCCAACCTGGCCTGGGACACTCCCAGGGATCCAGGGGCAGCCACAGCTTCTCTGGGCACCCTGTGCCAGGGCCTGCCCACCCTTCTGTGTGTTTTATCTCAAAAGACTAAAGCACGCAGAGATGGCTTTAGGAAAACTGAACATATGCATAGAAATACTCCAGAGGGTCTCCCCAGTTTTTTTTTTAGCCATTGAAGATGAGAAAGAACAAACTGGAATTGCCATTGAAATAGTTGTGCCCTCCTGGGTACTGCGGTGGGTTAAGGAATGGCATTTTGTCCCCGTGGTGTCCAAGGGACACTTTATGTAACTGGGCTGCTGGACAACAGGATATCACGTCCCCCTGGGTCTGCTTTGAATGTTGAAATAAGAATTTGTAGAAGGAATAGACACAACAGGACAGGTGGAAACGTGCCAGCCTGGGTCAAGGAGGATATTGTGTCTGAAGGAGGAAAGAATGTGATACAATAGAGAGTTTGGCAAGAAGCACAGAAACTGTTTGGATTGAAATAAAAGATAAAAAGACCAAAGAAGGAAGATAGGAAACTCTTGCAGCCCATCTGGAGGAAATAAAAGAGCAGCCAGGAATATTGATGCAGATAAAGACCCCGTGGAAAAGCCTCATGTTGGCAAACCTGCTGCCCAGGCAAGGAGAGCAGGGATGCTGCAGGGGGCATGACAGGGCTCTCTCACCTGCGCGATTTTCAGATATTTCTCTTTTTTTTTAAGCTTTTTGAAGGGTTTCTGCCCTGCAGCCAACATTTCTCCTGCTTCATGCAGCTCTGGCGGCCACCAGCCCAGAGGACATTGGTCCACATGCCTCCTCCTTGCCACCAGCTGTGGAGGTCACCTCAGTGATCCAGGTCCAACTTAAAACAACCCATCTGGGTTAAAATTAAACCACTGGGAGGAAAAAAGTGATTTAGGTCCTAAGATGGTTCAAAGGGAAAAGGGAAGGAGCAGCCAGGGATGGAAGTGGTGGGACCACTTTTGACCGGGCTGTGGATGATGCTCATTTAATCTCCCTGAAAATACAACACAGCAAGAGGGCCCAGCCCTTTGCCAGAGGAATTCCCAAGGATTGCCCTCCCTGCTCCCTCCTGGACATCTGGAGGCAACATGGTGGGAGAGGTCAGCGGCCCCACAGAGGGGGGCAGCCATTCATTTTGAAATATAGGGGTAAAGTCACAACATTTGGAGGCATGTAGCACAGAGGATGATAGAATTTCATTAGAATGAGCTCTGCATTTGGAGCTTTGGTGGCTTCAAAGCCCTCCCTCTGCCTGATTTTCTGGAGAACAAAGCCCCCCTGGGGGTCACTGCCATGCTGGGGTGTCCTGCTATGACATGGCCAGGTCTGCAGCAGGTACCAGAGGCTTCCACATGTTTCTGGCTCAGCTGGTTCCACTGGAGAAGACTATTTGGGAAGATTCCTGAGTCCTGGAGCAAACAGAGCCATGGGATTGAGCAAAGCCAAAGATCTGAGCAGGGATTTCATGGGCATGGTTGGCCAGACCAGCTATGGCTGCCCTTCCCTGGAAGTGTTCAAGGACAAGTTGGATGGGATTGGAGCAACCTGGGCTAGTGGAAGGTGTCCCATGGCAGGGGGTGGGACTGGATGGGCTTTGAGGTCCTTTCCAACATAAACCTCCCCTGGCACAATTTGAGGGCGATTCCTCTTGTCCCGTCCTGGCCCCATCCCAGCTCCCCCCTCCTGGCAGGGACTTGCAGAGCCAGAAGGTCCCCTTGAGCCCCCCCAGCTCCCTCAGCTGCTCCTCATGACAGTTCCTCATAGTCACCTTCATGGATATAGAAAAATACATCCTGCAGAGACCATGAAAACAGGGAGGCTCCAAAACAGGCACATCCACTGCAAGGAGGTGACAAGGAGATGGAACTCAGCTGGGCAACAGCCTAAAAGTGGCATCCAACAGGCAGTGCTGAGCAAATACAGGCTTGGCACTTGGAAATGAATCTGTATGACTTTCAGGCAAGTTGGTTACCTTTTCAAGCGGAAGAAAACCCACATATTTCAAATGCTGGAAGGAAACTGGTACGACTGTGGGAAGACAGCACAGCTGCAGATGTGGTTCACAGGAGGCAGGTCCTCTCCAAAAAAGCCTTGAAGTTCCCAAAACATCAGGAGCAGGTGCTGTAAATGCATTGAAAATATTCAGCTCCAACTTGCATGAGGTCAAGAGATAAAAATAGGAAGAGCACTGGGAAGGTGACATCCAAGGAAGGGAGCGGGAGCAGGAGAGAAGAGCGATTTGGGTTTGGGAACAACATTGGCACAAAGATCTTATGGGCAAACAATGACCAAAGACATCTGGACAGGAGGTCAGAGCAGCTCTAGCCACCAGCACGTGGTATTTTGGAATATCTCCCCAAAAGGATGGATACTGGGAGAAAACCGTGCCCACTGAGCTGGATGGTGTGGTCCTTGCAGAACCAGGGCTTGAGTCCCTCCTGGCCCAGTCCCGAGTTCCTGCCTTTCTGTGGTCCTGGCAACAAATAGCAGGGTGAATAAAAACATCAGACACACAAAATAAAAATCATGCGCACAAATAAATAGAAAAATCACGCACACAGAAAGATCACACACACACACAAAAATATACTGAGAAAAAAGTATAAATACAAATAAAAATATAAGCAAAAGAGTGTAAACAAAAAAGCATAGACACAAAAATTCAGACACACAAATAAAAAAAATCAGAGGCATAAATAGAAAAACCAGAGCCAATCCTGAGGCAGCCACAGAGCTGGTCTGGGGGAATGGGGAACTCTGGGGAAGCGGAATCCAAGGCTGTGTGTGGATGCAAACCAAGTCTGGGGCAGAGCAGTGGTTGGGGTGGGTTTTGGTCCAGCTTGTGATTACGGGTGAGGAGAACAGGTTTTATTTTCGTTTTGTGTTCTCTATGTTTGGTGTTGTGTGTTTTGGACCGTCTTATTATACCCAGAGCTCCAGACTGCTTATTTGGGGTTTTGTAAGCTGGGGCAACACCTCCTGCAAGGAATGTCTTTGGAAAGCACAGCTGATCCGTGTGTGAATGTCGATTCTGAGCTGAGCCCCATGAAGCTCCCGAATACCCAGGGTGGTTCTCCTGGTGCAACAGGGAAAGGTCTGGGGGGGTTTCCAGCTGGAGCTCTGCAACCAGAGCCACAGTGGGAGCAGTGCCCAGGCTCACCTACCTCAGCCACACGGAGGGATGGGCACAGTCAGCTCCTCTGTGCAAAAAGAACACTTCTCCTCATGGAATGAAGCCGAGCCCTCCACCAGGGTTGGGAGATGCCATCCTGCCGTGTCTTTAGCTCCTTTTAGCTGGGAGGGGAAAACAGAACAGCAGATATGACTTTAAAGGTGCCACAGAGCCAGAGATAAATTTCAATTTTAGCAGGGGTAATCCCCTGCAGCTCTTAAAGTGCATCTTCAGGGGGTTTTGTCTCCCACCCCGCTCCTGCCTGGTTGTGCACCAGCCAAGCCGTGGCTTTATTCCAGCTCCGGGGGAAGTTTGCTGCTGCTTTATCCCTCCATCTCCCTGCCTGGCAGGTGGGTTGTCACACACAGTTAGCTAATGTTTTTAAAATGCTTTCAGATCCTCGGATGAGAGATGCCCTAAAAGTGCAAAGTGTTATTACTAGCTGGCAGAAAGCTTGGAATTCCCATTCCATGGAGGAACCATTAGAAATAACGAGCTAAAAGCCCACCTTTAAAATGGAAATACGGGCTGAGTTTCTATGCTGAGGATGCAAACCGTCCTTGCAGCGCTTGTGGGGCACATTCCCCTCGAATTCTGGGGTCACTTTTGGACCCCTCACTGCAAGAGAGACATGGAGGGGCTGGAGCATGTCCAGGGAAGGGAATGGAGCTGGGCAAGGCTGAGGGAGCTGGGGGGGCTCAGCCTGGAGGAAAGGAGGCTCAGGGGGGACCTTCTGGCTCTGCAGCTCCCTGCCAGGAGGGAGGGTCGGGCTCTGCTCCCAGGGAACAAGAGAGGAAATATTTGGGGAGCCCGAGCACTACTGGTGGCAGGAATTGTATCCCAAACCTGCGATTCCTTCCCTGCCTCTGGAAAAGGTTGGGAATCTCGGTGTCCCTCAGGCTCACCTCTGCTCTCAGCTGCTGTATAATGAACTGCTGGCCTGTGCCCCTCAGTGAGACCCTGCCCTGTCACTGGGCTCTTCTCCAAAGGCTGCATTTTGCAATTCTTGCTCCAGCAGCACTATCAGGGGTCAGGGGGAATATTGCCCCACTCAGCACTGATTAAACATCGATGGGGCACCTCTGCTCCTCTATTGCCCCGTATCAGCAAAGCAAATATTTCACCCGGGTGACGTGTGAAGCTCCAGCGTTGCTTCATGAAGTGGTGCGAGAATAAAGAGCCAGGAACGCAAACACGACTTGCACTTCACCTGAAAGCTCTTTTAAAAAGGGAGAGCTGCACCCCCTCTGCTGGGCTGCTCCCGACGTGCCAACCCTGCAAGAAGAGGCCGGGGGTGACTCTGAGCATCCTGGAGAGGAGCAGGGAGCTTGGCTGCTCGCTGCTCCCGCGTCCGAGCCAGGCAGGAGCAGAGCCTTGCTGTGCTATTTATGCAAGGGGCCAGAGCAGTTCCAAGGGGGAACGTCACATCTCGGTGGGCAGAGCCCTTCTGCACCCACAGAGAACTGGAGAGGAGCTGGGAGGACTGATCCCGGACTCCTGCGATCAGGTGCACCAGGGCACCTGGGAGGTGTTGGCTCTGCTGCCCAGACAGAAGGCAGCCACAACCCTCCCGGGCTGCTCGGCAGGACAGCAGCACAACTGGCTTTTGTGTCCACGGAGCTTAAAACTAGAAGGACCCAGTTCGATCCACAGCCAGAGGAGCTCAGAGACTTAGAGCAAATAGTAGCCTTGGGCTGTGTTGCTGTCAGGTAGCCCAGGGCCTCCTTCCTGAAAAGCCACCAGCGCAGGCAGGGGACAGCAAACCAGGAGCGTGGACACAGGAAAGGTGGCAGCCCCAGCTCCCCAGAGCGGGTCAGGCAAACCCAAGCCAAACCTCCCCCTTTTAAACGAAATGCAAAATAAAATTTTGATTTTCTTTCTTTTAAAAAGTGAGACTCCCCCACGGATAGAAAACAGGCTTTTCCAAATGGCTCACACAAGAGAAATCAGATTTCCACTGGAAAATATTTTTGTCGACTGACTTTGCCAACTGTAGTAAAAAATTTCATATAAATCCCACCCAGTAAGTTCCACTCTGCTCCCCACAGTGTCAAATTAATGTCCCTGGGGTGCTGGTGGCATCACCCAGTGTAACCCACACAGGACCCCACAGCCCCCTCCGACCCAGACCCAGCATTTCCTCACTGGTGCCTCGTTATTGACTTCACTCCAAATTATCCAAGCCACAACATTTTATTTAACTAGAAACTGTCGACCCATTCCTTTGCTTTGTGTTTTCTTCATGCTTTTTTTCCTCCCTGCAGTATCATGTTTAGATCCAATTAATTTGGAGGCTTTTTCTTCCCCGTTCCTATATACTAAATCCTCCTGGGCACGTGGGTGAGGGCACTGTGGTGGACCAGAACTGTGCCATGTCCCATCCCAGAGATGTGCTGGAGGGGGGGAAAGCTGCTGGGATTTGGCCGTGTTTGTCCCAAGACCTGGACTGGGAACAACGTGAGCTTGGCCAGCCAGGCCTCCAGGAACTCCAGCTCTTACAAAACAGCCCAGGCAACACACTGGGCTTTTTTAGGTCATTTATTTTGTCCATTAAAGTGGTTGTTATTTATCTGAGTCGATATACAGCAATTATAGTCGAGCTACAGTAGCTGAACTCTCAGAGTGCTCTAAGAACAACCACTCTGCATCCACAGAGGGTTCTGAAGCTCTGACTTTTTTCTTTAATGACACACAGAGCTTGTGTTTCAACCCGTTCTCCAGTGCAGATCATAATGACAGAGATATTTGGGAGGCATCTAAAGATCACACAGCAACACAACTCATTCTAAATATTTACAGCCTATTTTAGAAAACGTCTTTGTTAGAAAGAATAAATGAGGCTCTTTTGTTTACTGGGATAAGGAGCCACGGCCTGCTGACAGATGTGCAGCTGAAGTGCTTTTCTGCCCCAGAGAAGTTATTATGTGCAAGAAAACAGAACTGGATGATGAATCACGACTGTCATTGATGATGACAAAAATAATTGAGATCACATTCTGGGCTGGGTGCATCTGCAGAAAAGCTGGGGAAAATAAGTACAGCACAACTCCCTCAGATGTTTTCCTGCACTCAGAGCCAGCCCACTGGGCAGGACATGACCCAGCTGAGGGCCCACAGCAGGGCATGGATCAACCAGCATTCCTTACTGGAAATGGGATTTCCCCACAAGATGGGAATGTGACAACCTACAGCCCATGATCAGCCAGGGCAAAGGGGCGAGCTGGAGGGGAAGGGAAGCATCACTGAAAGTTTGGTGGTTGGAAAAATGGGGGAAAATCATAGAAACTCAGAATGGTTTGTGTTGAGAGGGACCTTAAATATCATCCAGTGCCACCCTTGCCATGGGCAGGGACACCTTCCACCTGCCCCGTCCAACCTGGCCTTGGGCACTTCCAGGGGTCCAGGGGCAGCCACAGCTTCTCTGGGAAACCCATTCCAGGGTCTCCTCACGCTCACAGGGAACAACTTCTGCCTAGAAATATATATATAGCCACACTGGTCTGTAATGTCATATAATACATTAACACAAACCCAATGTATTACATGATTAGCTACATGTGCATCCCTGTATAATTTAATTTCCATCCTTTATAAATACCACCCTTTGTTCTACCAACTGCTCCTGCATGTGTTATGGAAAAACATAAATCAACAAAATAGCAGGATTGCCTCTGATTCCAAGCTTTACTAGGAACCTCTCACAAGTTGCTGAAGCCGAACAGCAGGTTTCTGGGGAGCTTTCTTAGGAGGCCCTTTGGCCAGCAAGGTTCTACCCTAACATCTACAAGAGCAGCCCAAAACTGGACTTTTTTTCCCATCCCACTGCTGCTCCTGCCCTGTCCATCCTGCCCAGAACAGGCCAGCCAGCTGCCTGAGCCTCTGATTATTATTTCTTCCAGATGCTCCCCTTGTGCAGGGCCCGTCCTGATGCCTTTGAACCATTAAACTTTCAGCCCTGGCCATGGCTGGGGGCTCAGTCTGTGCCTTTAGTGTTCAGTTCCCTGTCAACATCCATTACCCAAAGGGGGAGAGCCCTCCTGGCCACAGGCACCATCTCACACAGCAGCAGGATGAAAGAAAGGGTGGAGGAATGCAGAGCACAGGAGATGGGGGGACTGGAAAGAACGGGAGAGCATCTGGGAAGAGTTAAGTGTTCATTCCTCACGACTCCTGCCTGCTGCCAGCAGCTGTATCCCTGACTCATGTGCAGCTTTTCCCTGCCTGGGCACGGCCAGAGCCCTTGGAAATGGTGTTAACACACGGACAGAGCCTGGGTCAGCCACGGCTGCAAAAGTCACCAGGGCAACAGCAAAGGGGGCCAGGAGAAAAGGAGCACATCCCTGTGAGTCCTGATGGATTCCCACCGGATTGAGGCACTACAAACAAGGCCCCAGTCAATATCAATAATCAATATTGCAGGTGCATCACTCGTCTGTCTCTGGGGGGGAGCTGCTTGGAGGAATAAAAGGAAGATGCAGCATTCCAGGGTGTTTAATTCCCGGGCTCCTACTGCAAGCCATTCTCTTCCAGTATTCCCATGCTCGGAGGGAAGCGTTCCCTCAGATTCCTGGCAAATCCAGCTGCAGCGTGGATGTGCTCGGCGCTGGAGCTGCAGTTCGGCCGCCCCCCGAGCTCAGCTCACCAGAGCCCCCCGACATCCCCGCTCTCGCTGACTCCTGCGCGGTGCCACCACCAGACACCTCCTGCCCCAACCCCAGCCCGCTGCCGGGATGCAGGAGGCTCTGGAAAGCCACAGGAAAACTGCCTGCGGGCACAGCGATGGCTGCAAGGCTCTTTTTTTCCAGGCATTTCGTTAATCCAAGAGAAAGCAAGAAGATTTACTGGATTTTTAAACAGCTCCTTCAGGTATTTCCTAAAATCAAGCAGTGCTTCAAAATCAGCGGCGACTCCCGGAGTGCAGCTAGCTGTCATCCCCCAAAGCTGCTTAAATGTCTGGGAAGTGCCTTTCTGGGGGAGAATGGAAAGATGAGAGGGAAGTATTTCTTAGCCTAGTTAGATTCCACGGGGGATTATAAATAATGCAGACATTTTGGGTATCTTTGGGCTCACAGAGAATTCACTGATAAAGTCAAATCACTTCTCTGACTGTGGCCAAGCACATTCTCTCTGTCTGGCTTTTCCAAGGGATGTTGAGGGATGAACTTTAAGATTTCAGGTCGTGTTTCTGTGACCCAGAAAAAACGAGGTATAGGAGAGATTTGACAGATTTGTTCTTTGCAGTGATTTAAAACACTCTGGTTGTTTTCTGCTGGATTCTACAATAGCCATTCCAAAACTGATATTTATGCAGAATTGCCTTTTTCTTCCCAAACCTCACCAAAAATAAATCCCCCAGTCTCTGTGGATGGTTTATTTGAACTCCACGCATCACATCCATGTTATCAGCAGCTGTTAGAGGAGAAGGGAAAATGCGATCCCTGTCCAGCACCCCATGGATCATCATCACTATCCCCTCACACCGGGATAATGTGCAGGTGCTGCTGGAGGAGTTGAGCAGCCTGACAAGCCTTGCTTGAGCTTTGGGTTTCTTCTGCCCCAGGACAAAGGATTTGTTGTCCGGCCAAACCTCCCTCTGAACTCCCCCACCCTGCTCATGTCCCTCCCACACGAACCCCTTCACTGTGCAGGACTCGGTCCCACTCCACAGGCAGGCTGGAAGGAGTTTGGTTTCTCACAACCCAAAATCTCTACTGGGTTTTCCCAGACTTGGCTCCACGCTTATTCCACTTGGAACAAACACACAGAGTCCGGTGTGGAGCCTGCAGGAGCATCCCCGGGGTGTCCCTGTGCAGGAAGCCTGCTGTGTCAGCCTGGGCTCCCAGCAGACCCCCTCCCTTCTGCACAGCTCCGGGGGCTTTTCATTTGCAGATCTCATTCAAAGACTCTCTGCTTTTTGCTTTCTTCCTCCACTTGTGCAAATTAAGACAAATTCACAGACTCGCTGCCAGCCTGTGCCTTTTTTTTTCCCCCTCTTAATGATGAACCCAAAGTGTGCATTTCCAGCTCTGATATTTCTATTTACATTCCTTCAGCCTCCAAAACCAGCTCCTTGCCCCCTCTTGGGCACACGTGCTCTGGCAGCATTTCAGGGGGTGATTGCACTGCCAAGAGGAGAAGGCTGTTAATGGCAGGGTCTGCTGGAGGGCAGAGTCCTGATTCCAGGCCACCCCACCAAATTAAAGTTTGTGGGATTTCAGTCAGAGCACAAGCCAAGATCCTTAAGCTTCAGAAAATGAATGTGCCACTGTAGCATAAACCATTTTCCAGGCAAATTCCTCTGACGCTGACACTGGACACAGAATAGATGCCAAGTGATCTTTGGGTAGGTTGTGCCTTTCCAGACTGGAGCTCCCAGCTGTGCTTGGAAGAGGGAGCCTGGAGACACACCAGGCACTTTGTGCTCCACATCCAACCCCTCCTGCTCCAACACAACACCAAAATCCTGCTGGGAAAGGGTACTGTGGGCAACACCGCCCTGCTCTATACCTGTTGCTGCTGCCCAGCTGGAAACACAGACTAAGAGTTTTCCCCTCCTGTATATTCAAGAATTCTTGTCCTGCTGGACATGGGAATGCCCGGATTCTGTTTCCAAATATTAGCTGAATTGATTACAGACTGATTGATTAGAGGCACATGATGTGAGGACAGGAAATCTTGCTACTGGCAGCGAGGGGTGAGTGAGGCTTTGGAAGGAGACTCCCAGGGGAAAAGGCTCCAGCTGAACACATGAGAGATTCAATATCTGATTATTACAAATTAACCATAAATTGAAACCCAGACAGTTTCCTGCTCGTGGGGGTGGAGATGGAATATTAAATACTTCATGCAATTATGAGGAATTGTTTCCATTTGGCATAAATCATTCCCTAGTCTCCATTATGTGCCCGTAAAAAGCGCAGTGTCTTGGCTACTCCATATAAATAACTTCCTTTAAAATTATTCTTGCAGGCTCTATGAGTGATGGGTTAATCCTGTTAGGAGATTTTAATGGCAAATTACATATTCAGGCTGGAATGATACTATTTAAACTACTTCAGAGATGAAGAGCATAATCAGAGTTTTTCATTTTGTACATTTTTTCCTGGGAGTACCTAATATCACTTACCCAGACAAGGCTGTCAGTACCAGACAATGCTGTGGGTAATCCACGGACAATGCCTGAGCTCCTGGAGCATCCAGCTCCCCTCACATGCTCCAGGTTTTGGGATAATATCTCTGCTTACGTGGAATATGACCTGAAGGAGGGAGTAGCTCATCCCAAAATGCAGAGTGTCTTCATTAAAGCGTGTTTGTCTGTATTTCTTTTGAGAAAAGCAAAAGTATTCTCAATTTTTCAGGCATCCAGATCTATTCAGGAATAGCAGTGGATCAGAGGCAGAAACTTCAAAACAATGATAATGGAATTTAGAATAGCTGCCTTTGGTTCAATGCTAAAAACAGAAAGATAAAACTGATAGACCTGACTTGGTCCAACTATTATGTCATGAACTGATGTAGCACTACATTAATTGCTAGCAAATTATTTTTGTCACCCTTGAAAGTCACAACAAACTCTGATTTACAGTGAGAAAACCTGTAGAAGTCAATTTGCTCTACAGATAGCCCACTGTCTAATTAGTAAATCTAACAAATACAGATACAAAAGAGCTGCTTCACTACCAGAATGAACAACAATTTAAAATTTTCAATACATATATTTCTAAATTTAATCTTTTTGAATCCGCATATGTGGCTTTATAGTTAGTCTGAGTCACTAGTTAAGCCTAGTCCCAAACAGTGTTAGCTGGGATAAGCCGAGTGGGATTTTCCCAGTCCCTACATGAGCCCCAAACTCATTTCAGTTTGCACAGGAGATTTTAAATCTCTCCCCCAAATACAAACCCCTCCCAGGTCTCTGATGGAAGGTGTGGCTGGATAAATCGGGGGGCTCTTTGAAAGGACAGGGGTCTCCTCTGCAAGGCTTTGGGTCGCAGCCACATGGAAAGCAGTGGGAGTTCCTGGGATTGCCCTGCAAATTCCCGGCTCAGGAATGGGAATGGGCTGCTGGCAGCAGCGGGGTTTCATCAGGAGCCCAAGGCGGCCACAGCAACTCCATCCAACAAATGGATGTTCCAGCTGCCAGAGGGCAGGGTGGGCGGGAAGGAATTCTCCCCTGGGAGGGTGCCCAGAGGAGCTGTGGCTGCCCCTGGATCCCTG
>VWZF01003789.1:497884-516625 GCA_013396755.1 Sclerurus mexicanus
GTGGGCGGGAAGGAATTCTCCCCTGGGAGGGTGGGGAGGGTGCCCAGAGAAGCTGTGGCTGCCCCTGGATCCCTGGGAGTGTCCAAGGCCAGGTTGGACGGGGCTTGGAGCAACCTGGGCTGGTGGAAGGTGTCCCTGCCCATGGCAGGGGTGGCACTGGGGGGGCTCCGAGGTCCCTCCCCACCCAGCCCAGTGTGTGATCCTGTGTCTGACAACGCCAGTCAGAGCCATCAAGCCGAGCAAGAGCCTTTCCCTCCTGCCGGGAAGCCGCATCCAGCTGTGGCAGCGAGGGGAACACCAAGTGACACCCCCGGGCACAGGGTCGGGGCTGAGCAGAGGGGGCTGCTGGCCAAACCTGCCCCAGAGGGGCCAGCAGGGCACAGCCAGCCCTGCCAGCCCTGCTGCTCAGCTCCCAGGTCACTCCACTGCCCTGAGGCAGCCACGGGCAGGGCGAGCAGGAGAACTCTGCCTTCCCAGCTCTCAGGGCACATCTGGACACAATCTGGCCCTCCCTGGAACCAACTGGCCTCCAGCTGCTGATTGCAGAGAGGAAAGGGCTGTGCTTTGTCATTTGCTTTTGAGCACAGGAAGATATGGCAGGGGGTGGAACTCCATGGTCTTTGAGGGTCCCTTCCAACCCAAACCACTCGGACATTCTGCTATATTCTATTCTATATGTATTATATATATATACAGAAGTGTATCTTCTAATACACAGAGGTCTATATTCTAATATATTTAGTATAGTCTAGTCTGTTCTCCTTAAGAGGCAAAGGTGCATCTTCCAAAACAGAGGCAAGAACTGGAACTGCTCCAGGAGTTAATGCAAATACAGCCATTGACACTAATTAGGACCCACTTACTGCAAGAGATATAAATGAACTTAAAAAATACCTGCCACTGGGTAGAACCTGGGCTTGCACATGTCACTATCGCTGCTCAGCAAAGGAGACAAAGGCTTAAATATTTAATTTCCTCCTTTTTTTTAGGCTTACAGAGGAAGGGAAAAGTTACTGGGAGGCTGAGGTTTGCTTCTTTAATAAATTAAGCTGTCATGGTAAATCAAAACCACGTACACTGAAATAACTGAATTAACTAGTTAAATTTTAAAAGGGAATCAAAAGCCTCAGAATGAAATGCTTAATAAAATCAAGTTGTACTGTGAGCAACAGCTGAATAACAGAGTTTGCAGCCAGTTTGTGTCCACAGCCCCAGATTTCCACCCAGCTCTCTTCTCAGGGTCTCTGCAGTACCAACAGTTCCCTCCCAGCTTCCTTCACCCTGCCTAGAGTCACTTCTAAATTCATGGATTAGGAGAGGGAGCTTGCAGAGGTTTCAGGGGTATTACCAAGTCCCCACCCATGCTATTCCTTGGTATGGCTTTGGAGCCACTGTTGTCAGGAAGTTTTCCATCAGGAGCTTTGGGATTAAACAGTCTTTGTCTCTGTGCTAAGTAGAACTTTTCCTTCCACTTAATCCGAGCCACGCTGTCTGCAAAGCTGGAGCACAAGCAGAGTGTGAGGAGAAAAGTCACAGAGCCGGTGGAGACGGAGAGGATTTGCAACCAGGAGCCCTCGTGGCCCTGAATGGCCTGGGCAGGACGATATCACTGCATTTACCTGCATTTATTGACTAACTGCAGTGTGGCTGCACTCAGGGAATTTAATGCAGATTTACCAACCATTGGGACTAAAATTACTGGAATCCCATCTTTCAGCAAAGTGCTTGTATCTGAATCTGCCTTCACCTTTGCTTCCACTGCAGGTAAGAACACTGTCACTCAGTTTTCAGGTGGTTTCCAGTGGTGTGTGAGGCTGTGCCACAAACACCGATCCCCTTTTCGACCTGCCAGACACAAACTCCTTGCAGAAAGGGGAAGGTGCTGCCGTGTTGGGCTCTGCTCTTGATTTCCCCAACATCTGAACTGTTCTGTGTTCAGGGTCCCAGCCTGGCAGCCACAACCCTCTACATTCCATTACACAACAACTTGCAGCAATTCTTTCTCTGGGTTGGACACTGACAGTTTGGGAAAGAAACCACCACTGGTGCAGTCCCTTCCTGCAGGATTGATGTAATGGTTTCTATTTTTCCAGTGACCATAAATTCATCTCCTTTGGCTCCAGCTTTGGAGACAATACTTTAGCAAAGCATACTGTGTTTTCCTATGTGTTGCCAGTGGAAATTTTAGCTTTCCCTCTAAATTGAGACTTAAATGAATTACAGTTTTGCTTCACTTCAATTTAAAAGGGTGGGCAGGGCCAAGCCATGCTGGATCCAGCAAAGCACAAGGGATACCTGCCCTGAGGAGATGGTTTTCCTCGTCCCCACTCCTGGATTTTTCTTTCCATTTCACTAATCAATCAGCAGTGGCCATTCTGTCAGCTTGGCTTCTCCTGACACACACACACACTGGTGGAATTCCCAGGATGAATGGCTGGTTGGCCATGGAGGGGATCTGGCCTTTCTTTCCCATTGTATGTGCCGACAGCTGATCAGACAGTGGGGTGGAATGTGCTATTTAATTTCTCTGCAATGAATCCACCAGCTCTGCCCTGTCATTGCAATTAGTCATACCCTCTCAGGGCTTTATAATCCTCACATATCACATCTCTCCCAGTCGTTCCTATAGTGTTTGGAACAAAGCTTGCTCCCCAACATCCCCAGAGGAGCGTCCAGAGGAAGTGACTGCCAGGCAAGGAGCACCAGGAGTAGGAAATTCGACTCAACATTAACCTACAGATAAAAATTAACCACGTGATGGTGTCTGTTGTGCCTCTGAGGTGAGCACAAAACATTCCTCTGCCCAATCTGAGCTGGGCACGAGGTTTGACTTGTAAGCAAGTAGAGAGGAAGGAGAGGCTCTTGCAGCTTATTCCAGAGAGAAAGAATGGTGTAAGCACAAGCAAATTCCACACCAGAGCATCCCCAGCAGTGCCTCGCTGCATCCACACTGCAGAACACTGACCTCGAGGCAAGTCACGTGAAAGCTGAGCTCAACAAAAAAAAGCTGCCCGGAGAAGCTGTGGCTGCCCCTTCCTTGGAAGTGTCCAAGGCCAGGTTGGATGGAGCTCTGAGCAACCTGGAACAATGGAAGGTGTCCCTGCCCATGGCACTGGATGGGCTTTAAGGTTCTTTCCAGCCGAAATCGTTCTGTGGTGGGACAAGTACACTCACCCCCATGCCTGGTTGTATTTTCAGGACAGCTTAATTTTTCAGTCCTTAACGACAGATTAAACACTACTTGATTATTTAGTCTACATCCACACCAAACTTTAATCCCTCCTCACTTGGCCACGGAAAGCACGAAAATCAGCGTCTGCTCATTGTGGGAATGTCTATTAGGATTCATCACAGAGTTTGAGCCCAGCAAACAACATGGGTAGCAGTTATCACAAACCACCAGGAGCAGTAATGACAGGCAGCTGTTGGGGTAATGAGAGCCCAATCAATATCATTTGATATTCCTGGTGCAATTAATCACGATAAATTAACGCGGCTTTAATGTGGCACGAACAGGCCTCTGCTGGGCCCCCCAATGCGATTTAACAACCAAAGCACCCGCAGTTTAAACCCCAGCTGTCCTTGCCCTGCACACACGGGAAGCATCCAGCAGGGATGGGATAAGAGCCGGAGAGCTTTCAAAGGCTCCTCTGCCCAGCCGTGAATGGCTCTGGTCCCCCAGCCTGTCCCCACTCCACTCAGGACAACGTATCTGCAGTATTTGCTGGTAAAACTGCAGTACATTCGTGGTGTATTTGCTGAGATTGCTTCTTCATTAACCCTGAGAAGGGTGTGCAGCCAGGTTGTTCAAACTCCTGCACTCAAGTACATTGAAAAGCAGCTCTATCTATATCCAGGGGGTGATTAAACACAGACAAAGCTAAAGAAGTTGTAAAATCCTTCTTAACTCACCCATCACGCTAGAAGATGGTATTTTCATTAACAGCAAGCTCTGCAAAGGAAAGATCTGCCACAGCCTGTGCTTGGAGCTGCCACTGGTACCAGATTTAAAGGTTCAGAGCCGTTTCCTGCAGAAGGGACACACCTGTGGAAGGAGTTCGGGGTGAGTGGGGGCCTAAAAAGCCAAGTCAAGATGCCACGTGGGGGTCACTGGGCTGTTGTTGGCAGGAGAACAGGGAGTGCTGTTCTCAGGGAAACCAACTCCAACGTGGTAACTGCCCCAGAACTTGGGGCTCTGTAAGAAGGCCACATGGCTTCTGTAGAGCATCCGAGGAGCGCTCCTGGCTACCCCAGAGCCAGATGAAGAGTTCCCCAGCTCCCTGGCCCCAGGATGGAGCTCCACCTTGACAGCCCCTCCTGCCCTGCTGGGCTCACCTGGGGCAGAGGGAAGGGGGGAACCCACAGCCTGGGCTGCACAACGAGGCAAATCTTGCCACCTTTAGGGCTATCACACCAGCCAAACAAGGCACCTGTCCTCCAGATCTTAGAATCGTTCCTTATTTTGTTTTCTATTTAAGAAAAATAAAAAAAAAACACAAACCCAACCACAAAAGAGCCAGGCAGCCCAACTCCAGCACAAAGCACTTTGCCTTGGGCATCAAACTAATTCAGAATTGCTTCACACCTCTTTCTTATGCCCAGAGTCAAATGAGAGGGTTGTTTGATTTCGCAGCTCCGCAAACAACCCTCATAAACTCGGGGCCGTTCTCTCACCTCCCTTTCAAGTGCTATCTTTTTGTCCTTGGATGCTCTAAATTATTACCATATTTTACAGCGTGCTCGAGATAAAAGAGATCTTGGCGCTCGGGTGTTTCTCAGTGGGTACCTTTGATCCACCTGCGCGTGGGATGTGAAGCGCAGGACACGCAGGGAGGGAGGGATCCGCAGGGAAGGAAGCCTTCCAGCAATGCTGGGCTGTCGGGAGAGAGCCACGGCTGCACTTTGAAGTCACCCGAGCTCTGAGAGGGGTCATCCAGCGTTGGGAGAAGCGGGGTTATAAAAGGAGAAGGAGTTTGTGGGGAGCATCCCGTGAACACTCCCCAGGGGAATTGCTACCAGGAGCAACAAACCATTTATTGCCACGTTTGACTTCTCACTATGAGCAAGGTCTTCTCTACTTTACCAGCTCCTTCTCAGCTATCTTCAAACCTGTCTTTAATATGAAATGCCACTGTCAATGGAAGGGGCTTCTCCTTCTCAGGTCAGACCCCACAGCACCCAGTGAAAAGCTGAGGAGTTTTCTAAGCGCGAGGCTGAGGTTGGATATTAGGAAAAATTCCTTCCTGGGAAGGGCTGTCCAGCCCTGGCACAGCTGCCCAGGGCAGGGCTGGAGTCCCCATTCCTTGGGGGGATTTCAAAGCCGTGTGGATGTGGCACCTGGGGACATGGTCAGTGTGGCCTTGGCAGTGCTGGGGGATGGTTGGACTCAGCACTCGGAAAGGACTTTTCCAACCTAACCAGTTCTGCGATTCCATGGTTCCATGGCCTGTTGGAAGCACAACTGAACCTTTTGGCCGCCGACACTCCAAGCAGGAGCTCCGGGGAGCAGCAGGCAGCATCCCTCCGTCCAGGAAGGGCCACAGGGCCATCTAGGGGAGAAGGGAGGAGAAGGAGAAAGAGAAAGCGAAGGAGAAGTGGAAGGGGAAGGAGGAAAGGGAAGGGGGAAAGGAGAAGCAGCTTTCTCAGCAGCCACCCTTGGGCAGCCTTGGTGCACCTGCGGTACTTGGGGAGGCCAGGAATTCCACCTGGAACCCCAGGGACTAAACCAGAGCAGGTTCAGAGGGCAGCTGCAGCTGGGTGGTTTTTCTGCAGGTATTTGATAAGCAAGGAGTAAAAGATGCCCACTAATGCCCCCCGTGTGACACAGGCTGCCCTTCCCCGTGGCAGGCACACTCCACCTGTGCCAGTCCTACAAAGCAAAGGTAAGATAAAAATAAGAAAAATAAGAGCTCCTAAAGAAGGGTGTCATTTAAAGGAGGGCAATTCCACTCCCCTTCACCCCAGACACAGAAAAATCTGGAGCTGGATTTGCATTGGGAAAGATGGAAGGCGTTCGTAGCTGGAGATAATTTTCCACCTGTGGTTAAGAGGATTGAAGTGATATCACCTGGAGCCACACGGGGGAAACTCCCCCTTTACTCGGTTATGGATTGTTTGTGCTCCTGGAGAGGCACCACCAAAGGAGCTGCACCCTGAGCCTCCATCCTGCAGCGCCAGGGCATGGGCAGACCTGGCTCTGCTCTGTGCCTGGTGATGGGCGACCCTTTTGGACCAAGAATGTGTATCAGTTCTTCCAGATGCACATCTCTAGGTCTGCACAGGGGGCAGCATCATCCCTCGTTCCCTGCCCGCTTGGGGGAGGTGCCACAACTCAACCAATTTCCTAGAAAAGAGAGTTTATTGGTACGTTCTGAGGGTCCTGCTTTGCTGCAGAAAAGGGCCAGTATTTTCAGGCTGGCTGTGAACTTGGAGCACATCACGGAAACAAAGGGTAGCCCAGATTTTAGCACCCTCAGGGATAAGAGACAGGTCAGATGAGGAGGAAGCCTCAGAGAGGTGAAATAATTTGCCCAAGGTCATGCCACAATGAAGAGGTGACAGATTATCCACCCTCCCATGTGGTCCTGCAAGCAGCTGCACACACATGTTGGGTGTCCTTCAGGACCATCTTCCCAGGAATAAAGATCACCAAAAGAAGAAATTTCATGTGCAAAATCCCCAATTTAATCCTGTAATCTTTCAGCAGAGAATTAGTCCAGGCAACCAGAGTGTCCCCTCCCTTCTCCCATCACTGCTCTTGGCTCCCATGTCCATCCTCATGGGCTCCTGGCCTTCCCAAGAGAGTCTTGGGCACGTCACATCCATGGTTTGAACCCAGGGAGATCAACAGAGACTGAAGGAAGCAACGTACAGCAGGGAAAAGGAGCCTTCTAAACCAAGCCAAAACATATTTTTCATTTTAAATGCAGGCCCAAATTTGTCATGATCCATGAAACTGCATCTTCTGGGAACACACAGGGAACATGAAGACTCACATGTGCTCTAAATAGGGAATTATTTGTATAACAAGCTACGGAATAATGTAATAAACCACGTTCTTCATCTGTCTGACAGCTCTGCCCAAAGCCTGACCACTAATCTGTTTGAACTCACACCAGGGAGACTCTCCCAAACTCTTCTGGACTGGTTGCTCCTTAACGTGTCACAAACCAAGCGCCTCTCCGAGGCTCTGAGAGAAGCTGCCGTGCTGCGGGGAGGGGTGAAACGTCCCTGCCAGCATTATCAGCATTACCCATTCTGTCAGCAGGCCCCCGTGCTCCCCCACAGCTGGGGGCTCTGCTGTGTGGACGGGGCTGTGAGCCGGTTTGGTCGGTAAGTGAGCCCAGATGCTGCAACACAAACAAGGCACAGCCCCACGGAGAAAAGGCTGCTGTTTTTAAATGGGGCTTTTCTGACTAATTTGCAGCCAGTTGGTGATGTCATGGGCTTTGAATGCTAGAAAGTCACAATGCTCCAAACCACTGAACTCTTGCTTTGTATACTAGAGAGAGGGGAAATAAAGAAAAACATATTTTTCAGATGTGGCTGAAGCGTTTCAGGTTGTGAAACAACAGCCCAAGGCATTAACGAGGAACATGGAATGGTTTGGGTTGGAAGGGGCCTCAAAGATCATTGAGTTTCAACCCCCTCCTTAAGGTACTGACAAAAATTATCATTTTTACTGTGTCACCTATTCTCTCTTCAGTGTTAAAGTCATGATATTCCATCCACTCCGTCCAGTCCAACACGTGCTATATATTTACAGTAAACTAGGTGAAAAGTTGGTTAGGAAATAGGAAAAAGGCTTGTGTGTTCCCAAGCAGAATTGTTTTATAAGTACTTTGAGTGAAAATAAATCAGATTTCCATTCTCCTTGAGACTAGTTATCTGCTAGAAACATTTGGGAAAATTAAGATTTATCTGCTAAAAACGCCAAGGGAAATTAAGATTTTCCATTCACATCTATATTACAATAAATATGCCCAGACTGTGCAAATAAAAAGAAAAAAAAGGAGTTTAGTAGTGTTAAGGCTAAAAAGCTGGGCCAAGTTCATCCTCCCTGCAGGTGTGGTGCCATTTGAATTCTTTATCATCACAATGGTAATGTTGGTTTGAGTCAAACTCCACCAGAAGCAGCAGGAGATTCCCTTGGCAGCAGCCAAGGATGGACCTTGGAGAGCCACTGGGATAAACATTGAAAATCAACCTGTACCAGCTGCGTTCCAACAGTTTCTCTACATGACAACTTTACATCTGTCCTTTCTTCCCTCTTGGGAAAAAAATGAAATAAAATTTGCGAATGAAACCTAATGAAAGTGTGTCAGCCATGGATGTGTAGAACCCAATTCTCCTTTCCTTTAAATCACTTCCATTTAGGTAAAGCTTCCATGTATTTGAGGTGGAAATTGATCCCAATTTCTTTTGGGCAGAAGGGAAAACTCAAACCTACAGCCTCCAGCCAAACCAAGACTGTTTAGAGCAGGTTAAATGCAGAAATGATAATAAATGGTTAACATTTTCACTTCTGAATGGCTCAAAAAATCACCTGTGACCGTAATAACCCGTGGCATGTTGGGGGGCTGCACATTTGTTTATGAGCACAGTGATTTTACTTCCATGGCATCCGGTTCTGTCCGTGACTCCCAACAGGATTTTTTCCCCCGGATGGAAGCACATTTAAAGCCACAAATGACAACATTAAAATACTTCGTTCAACTCCCAGTAGCATTGGAAGACAATGAAGTTGTGGCGGATTTACTGTGGTGAAAGAAAGAGGGGAAAATCATGTCATGCATGTTCAAAGAGAGATTAATTCGTGTGGCACTGGTTCTGCCTGGAGGTGCGTGGGTTTTTAGCTTTATTCTGGTCCTTTTGGGCAATCCTGAGCCTGTTGGTTTCCTCACGAGCAGCGGGATGGGATCTGTGATGGCTAAAATCCATGTAACACATTTTTTTATATATATGTTATGATTTTATAGAATGCCCACTCCAGCTGTTGCTGGAAGTGTCCAAGGCCAGCTTGGAGCATCCTGGGCTGGTGGAAGGTGTCCCTGCCCGTGGCAGGGGATGGGACTGGATGGGCTTTGCGGTCCCTTCCCACCCAAACCATCCTGGGATTCCACGAGGCAGTAACTTCTCCACGAGTCACTCTGCCTTGCCTTTCGGAGGCTGTTTTGATGTTCTTGCTGGAATGGTGATGTCTGTCCTGGAGCAGAACAGTTCCCGAACCTCCCGCCGTCAGTGAGAGGTGCCATGGGCATCCCACCCCAGGCAAGCAGGGGTCCCCGGGCAGAGCCGCTCCCTCCCTTCTCCCGACGGCCACGAGATGGCAAACGAGCCTCGAACATGCGGCAAGCTCCGGCTTTTGAGGAGCTGGCCAAAACCCACCCACGGGTTCTGCCTGGCTGTGCCTTACAGCCCTCGGTGGGTCTGGGGGGCACGGGGCAGGCTCGGGGTGCCAAGAATTCCAGTGACATCCGAGGGGGAAAATGAGGATTAGCTGAAAGATGTAAATCCATTTCAGCTGCGCAGGTTTGCTCCAAGCCCCGTCCAACCTGGCCTTGGACACTTCCAGGGATCCAGGGGCAGCCACAGCTTCCCTGGGCACCCTGCCCACCCTCCCAGGGAGGAATTCCCTCCCAATATCCCACCTATCCCAATAACCCACCTATTCCTTCCCAATATTCCACCCAATATCCCTGCCCTCTCACTGGGAAGCCATTCCCCCTTGTCCTGGCACTCCAATCCTCCCAGCTTGTTCAAGAAGCTCCCTGAAAACGTGGGTTTCAGTCCCACTTTTCTGTCCTCCACCATCAAAATCCACATTTCCAGCCTCCACTGTGAGATCCACATTCCAGATCCTCTCCACTCCTTGTCCTGTGGTTCTGGAAGCTCCCCAAGTGCTAACCACATTTTATACCTTGCACATCCCCTTTTCCCTGGGTTTCCCCGTCATTTTTAACAATATTCAGTTCTCCCTGAGATCTTGTGCAACAAACTGCTTGTTACCCCAAATCACTCGTCCCTGAAGGTTTATACTGATTGAATTACATCAAAATTGGGCGGGTGCCACCCTAATTAGGGGACATGAGAAAACTCAACAAAGAGCCCACAGCAACGTGTGTTATACCAAAGCAGGCTGTATTTCAAAGCTCTTCCACAGAAGTAACTGAATGCAGAGGTCTCGTTTCGTGAACAAAACGCATTTAAGTACGAACATTTGCCTTCTTACGACCCTGAGACGGTGCTTGTTGCTGCTGCGCTTATGTCAGCAAATTTTTGGCCTCTGTGCTCTCTGATCCCGTGCCAGGAGTTAAGAGCAGGCTGCAAGCTTTTAAAAAACAAGCGTGTCCCGTGAGCTGTTTGCAGTCGAGGAAAGGAAAACACCCCGAGTTTGAACCTGCACCGATCCCGGGGCATCTCAAAGCAACCTCCCAAAATCCCAAGGATGTGCTGCCAACCAGGTGGCACCGAAACGTGGCCAGGGAACGGCCTCACCCCCCAAAAACCAGCAAGTTGCCATTTCCTCTTTAGTTCTTCCTTTGACTGAAAGGGGGGGAAGCAAACAGCGGCTGTGCCGGGAGGAGAAGGCACCCCTTCCCCAGGGAGGTCCGGCGCTCCGGAGCCGGCTGGACCAAAAGGGACAGGGCAGCACCTCCGAGGATCCTGCGGGATGCTGTGCCACTGCATGGTGAGACACTGAGCCAACATACCCAACAGGGGAGTTCTGGCAAAGCACATCGACTTTCGTCCTTCAAATCCAATGAATCGCTCCTTTCCTTTCTAGTTGGCCTTGAAAATAAACGGGATTCAAAGGGAAAAGGGACGTTGTTACCTGTTAGAGAGTTCCCACAGAAGAAATAAGGAGGAGGGGAACTCCAATCCCTTCGGAGACACGAGGCAGTGTCCTGGCTTTGCAACTCCCCTGATTTTTATTTTTTTCCCCACTAACTAAGCCACAGGAGAATTCAGGAGGAGAGTTTAAGAGCCCGGATCACATCCTCAGCTGGAGGGAGGAGTTTCTGACCATTACTCAACACAGGCTCTTGCACAACTTTCACCAAGGAACACGATCAATTAAGCTGATCTAAACCCCTTAACAGTTTCAGTATTAATATTATTAATAGTTGTCCAATGGCACAAAGAAGTGGGTGCACAAAGCCCCACAAACCCAAGAGGAATGACCTCCACAAGAAATTCCTCTGTCTCTTCATTACTGCTGGGAAAAGCAAAAGCAAAGACTATTTTAATATTCTGCCCTTCCCTTCTACTCCAAGGAAAATAAAATACTGTCTAAAATCATTTAAAAAGCCAAGGGAAGACATATTTTTGCCATTAGGTCGAGTTTTGCAAGATCCATTTGGTATTTTCGCAAGAGTTTTTTGCCTTAGTTTCAAAGTTACTGCACAAACACTGAAACTAAATGAAGGAAAATGCCTCTTTAATTCCTTTGTGGGTCATCCCATCACTGCCTGGGCTGCTCATTCCACAGGCCTGGACCCTGCCTTGGATATACTCCATACCTATGTTATCTTTGACTAAAGCACAGCCTATGTAAGGTAAAGAAATTCTCAGTTTCATGAGAAAAAAAGAGCTAAAAATAAGTTTAAAAAAGAGCCCAAGCAGTGCTGCCACAACCCCACCGTCCCTCTTGCTCTTGTCCACACATTCCTGTCCCTCCCTGAGGTCCTGCTGTGAACTGACAGGGAAGCCATCGGAAAACCAAGGAAATAAAATAAAACAGGGATTGTTTTCCCCCAGTTTGGCTTCCAGAGCAGGGACACAGCAGGGGCAGGCAGGGAGGGGCAGGACCAGAAGTCCAGACTCCCACCAGCCACCACCTTCCATCAGAAAGTCTCCGGCAGCACCACCCCGATCCCCTCGGGACTGTTCTGGCATCCACAGCATCTTCCTCTCAGCTCATTCCACCCACAGGCAAAGCAGGGAATGAGCTGCTTCCTTCTCCAGGGCTGGGAATGGGAAGGAGCCCTTCCTGGGCTGGTTCTGGGCTCTCCTCCAGGCTGGACAACCCCAGGGCTGTCCACGCTGGAGAAGAGAAGGTTCTGGGAGACCTCACTGTGGCCTGCCCGTATCTGAAGGGGGCTTAAAAAAGAGGGAGAACAACTCTTTACCCAGGCAGGTAGTGACAGGAAAATCCTTGCCTGGAGAAGAGACTGAGGGCAGGGTCCAGTGGGATCTCAGGGAAAGGCTCTTCCCCCAGAGGGTGGTGGGCACTGCCCAGGCTCCCCAGGGCAGTGGGCACGGCCCCAAGGCTGCCAGAGCTCCAGGAGGGTTGGGATGATGCTCTGGGGCACAGGGGGTGACTCTTGGGGATGGACTCCATGATCCCTGTGGGGCCCTTCCAACTCAGGGTATTCCATGTTCTATGATTCCAGTGTGGTTGGACTCCGTGGCCCCATCACCACGGACCCAAAAGCTGCCACAAGCACCAGCAGTTCTGGCCACCTCCCTAAATCCCATCCTGGGACATTCCTGAAACAACTCAGCATCCTGAACATTTCTTTAGCCGGATGTTTCTATGGGAAGGAAGCAAATTAAAAGTTGGATCCCCTTTGCTGGCCCCCAGCAGAAACCTGGCAAGCTCCCCCAGGACTCCTGTCTCCGTGTGGACATCCAGCCCTCCTGGAGCTCTGTGTTATCTCATCCTTATTACTCCTGCTTCCATAAAAACAATTGACTGGGGGGGATATTAAAGTGCAAACAAAGCACACTGGGCCAGTGCAAAGTTCTGTACAAGAAAACAGTGAATGCCCCACTGTCTGAGTCCCGAAATCCCCCGTGATCCCACTGCTGTGTGTTATCCCCCAGGAAGGAACAATGGAAGGCAGAGGAAGACCCAGTTATGAACAGACATGGGCTCTTGAGCTCAGTGATCAATGTTTTTGCCTCTTTGATATCCTTCCAACCTGCCTTGCCATTGCAGTGCTGTGAAATGTCCAAAGCTCTTCGCCAGAGGCCCTTTGCTTTCAGCAATATTTAATGCTTTATCCATAGAAGGAAACAATTCCATTACAGACCCCAATTTCCTTCAATTCCATGCTTGGAATTCACGATGAAACCACTGGAAGTTGTACCTGAGCATCAAAAACACAAGAGAGCAACCAACTGAAGATATTTGGGGTTTGCAATTAATTTGATTCTTCACCTGAGCTTACATAAACTCTGCAAAGAAATCCTTTTTCCACCAGCATGAATTAGAATTCAACTCCAGCAGGGCCAGGATTTTCTCCTTGGTGCCCCCAACACATCCCACTGGTCTGGGAATAGCCTGTGTTAGGGAACCACCACACTAGAATTCCCAGGGCTGGGAACTTCTTCTCCTTGGGAAAACTGTCAGCAGGCCAAGGGCTGCCAAACCCAGGGGGGAAGCAAAGGCAGCTGACCCAGGACAAGGAATCTGACTCCATTTGCTCCTTTGAAAGTTACTTTCAGAAGTATTGCATGAGTGATGCCACGTCCAACCCCTGCAGCACACAAAGAAATGCACCATGAAAACACCCCAAGGTTTTGTTTTCCTTTGAGGGAATTCACTGCTCTCCTTATGCTATTTATTAATATAATAAATGGCCTCGAAATATGTATTGCCTGAAATAAATGTCATTGATTAGGTCACATAAAAATATCACTTGGCCCAACAGTGACGAATTTCCTGGCTGTGCTCCTGGAGGCCAAGAACTTGTTTCATTTAGGAACAAGGGCTGCTGGCAGTGGCTGGGGAGGGAACCTCTTGCCAAATGTCTCCATAGGAAATGAAATAATTGAGGATATTCGCCAACAGGGAGAAGCAAACGATCGCTTTCCTTGGGACACACACCCCAACATCCCGGGCTGGGGGTGGTGTTTGGGAGGTGGTGGCAGGGACAGCTGAATGATCTGTCACCTGGCACGGCCAAGAGAAGCCCCTTCAGCTGGCTGGGGATGAAACACGGTCCTTCCCGATGCCAGGAAGTTCTGCAGTGGGAAAACAGGCGCTTTTAAAGCTCTTCTCATCCAGATCCTCCTGGCATTACCTAACTCTGGCCAAAGGGGCTGTGCTGGTTCCGTAACAGAGGGGAAACTTGCCCTCCTCTCCTACCGTGGGACGCTACAAGATGTAGGGGCTGTTTTCCCCCACTACACAAATAAAAACTGCAGGAAATGTGAGCATCAAAAATATCCTCTGAAGGTCAAGGCAGAGTGACAAGTTACTGGGTTGCCTCAGAGAATCATAAAATCCTGGGTGGAAGGGACCCCAAAGCCCACCCAGTGCCACCCCAGCCACGGGCAGGGACACCTTCCACTGTCCCAGGGTGCTCCAACCTGGCCTTGGACACTCCCGGGGATCCAGGGGCAGCCACAGCTCCTCTGGGAAATCCATTCCAGGCCTCCCCATCCTCACATCATCTTCCTGATCCCCAGGCTGCGGACACCTCGTGTCACACAAAAAGTGTAAAACAGAAGCCCTGGGATCCATCAGGCCACTCTGGGAAGAGCCTGGATGAGAGTTCCCTGTGCTGGGAGTCACCAGGGAAGAGCATTCCTGGCTGAAGGACTTCAGGGCCAGCCAGGAGGGAATGGCAGGAATGGGCTCCTCCGGGGCTGGAGGACTCTTTGGGACCTCCCTTTGGGACAGAAGGCTTTTTTCCTCCGTTCCAGCAGCACCTGAGCAGCAGAGGAGACACCTGGGTGGGGATTTCTGGAGTGGACAGAGGTTTGTTTTCTGTTTGTTCCCTTGAAACCAGGGCAGGATTCCTGGAGTGGCTGGGCTGTGCTTGGACTGGGGGGTGGAGAAAGCAACTGGTGTGTCAGGGAGGGCATCTCAGCCCTTCCCAGCTCCCTGTGCTCCCTCAGCTCTGCTCTCCAGGGCACGGGATCTCATTCCTCACAGCACCCTTTGTAAGGGCAGGCCACACGTCTGCTTTCAAAACTCTACTTGTTCATTAAAATGGAGCCAACGTTCCAATTTACAGGTTCCCTGTTTGTTTGGAATGTTTTAATGACGCTTAACATTTATTTATCAATGATTTTATATATTAAAATTCTTTAAACGAAGCGTTAAATATTAATATTTATAAATGAACACTAATTTTACACAAGACAGTGTTACCTTCTGGGTGCAGGCCCTTCCAAACACACTGGAAAGCCACTTCTCTCTATAAAGATATATTTGTTTTCAGCACTTCTGCTGAAATTCTGAATTCTCTGTCACTGCGTTTGAAAGCAACACCTAAAGAAACATGAACCCCCCAGGCTCTATAAGCTATTAACCCTGATTTCATACTTAATTAGGAAAATTACTCAACTCAGCCTGGGTACACTTGTTGCTTTCTGGCCAGAATAATCACAGTGGCCTCTTAATTTGGGGGGAAAGCTTTTTAATTCCCCCCCCACCCCATTATTAAATAATTCCCAGAAGACAGCCGTAAATGATATGTAACTTTACAACTTGTTTCACTCATAATTAAATTGAAGTTGTTAGGAAAAACCCTGCTACACTGAGGGGATGGAGGAGAGCAGAGCATCATTTCATGTGATGGAAATGAGGACAGAAAGAAAGGCAAGGAGCGCTCCAAGAAAAATATCTGGTTTAATTTTGTCTTAAAACCCAAACCCAGAAATCACCCTGAAACAAGGAGAGTCCTGGGGCAAAATGAACCCACGCTTTATCACTGATCTTGGGACTCATCCCACACTCCTGATGCACTGACAACAGGAGAGCCCAGGAAACTCAGAGGTCAAATCATCAGCTGCTTTAAAGCCCTCTGTGGAGCGCAGAGAGCTGGTGGGTCCTGCCTCTGCCTTCCAGCAGATAAGGGAGCGTAAATCCCAAGGATCAAAGGACCCAGTTCCCCATGTCTATTGGAAAATTGCCCCGGTGACAACTCCAGCCCCAGCCCTCCCTGTCAGCACCCGTTCCCAGCACAGGGAAGGGGCTGCGAGAGCCCCTGGTGAAGAAGCGCAGAAGGGGAAAGGAAAGGCTCCTGTTTGCAAAGGGGAACAGCCCCGGATGCTGCTCAGGGGGTTGTGTTTTAAAATTCACAGCCCTTCCAGGAAATACACCTTGTTTTCTGGCAGAGAACGCGTGGAAACTCCACCTGTTTCCTTACCTGGCCACATAGAAGATGTTCCCTTTCTTTCCTCTTCTCAGGGTCTATCCGTGGCCTCCCAAACTGATCCAGGGGACAGAGGGAAAACATCCAGACCCTGTGTAATTCCAAGATAGGACAACTTTGCTGCCAGGCACTAAAGGAACCAGAGATCACCCCTGTGACCCAGGGTTGTCACATCCCCATGGTTGTTACCTCCCCCTTTCTCCTCTGTTCTGATTTTTTGGGAATTCACACATTCCTCTGAGGGTCTCTGAGCTCAGCCTGGAGAAAAGGAGGCTCAGAGGGACCTTTTCGCTCTCTGCAACCCCCTGACAGGCAGGGGGAGTCAGGGTGGGTCGGGCTCTGCTCCCAGGGAACAGGGACAGGAGCAGAGGGAACAGTCTCAGGTGGGACAGGGGAGATTTAGGTTGGATATTGGGAAAATTCCTTTCTGGAAAGGGCTGTCCAGCCCTGGCTCAGCTGCCCAGGGCAGGGGTTGGGTTCCCAGGCCTGGAGGGATTTCAGAGCCCTGTGGATGTGGCACCTGGGGACATGGTCAGTGTGGCCTTGGCAGTGCTGGGGGATGGTTGGACCCGATGATCCCAAAGGGGTTTTCCAACCTCAGTAATTCTGTGACTCTTTATGGTCACTGCCAAAGCAGTTTGGTGACGTGTCCTCTCCTCGGTGGGGAGGAGCTTCCACCCCACACTGATGACAGCCAGCGTGTTTGGAACCACTGCAGGGTCAAGCCAAGAGCTGGACACCACCAGGGCACGCTTTAAGCCTCTCACCCACCAGCACCCCCAAATCCTTCTCCTCAAAGCTACTCCCCCTCCCTTCTCGACCCCACCTGGGTTTGTGCAGGGATTGCTCCGGTCCCCGTGCAGGAACGTGAGCGAAGGCAGCTGAGCTCACATTAAAGGGTGTTTTGGACAAGGTTGGGGTATGTTCCTCATTCCCCAAAGGCTTTGGCCACCTGGGCAGGGGCTGAACCACCCACAGCTGTACTGGGAAGGAGCATCCAAACCCCAGAAACCTGGCACTGCTCCTTCCATGGGGATTCGGGGAGCACAGCCCATCCCGTCCCGTCCCATCCCATCCCATCCCATCCCATCCCATCCAGGCAGCGTCTCTGCTTGGGGTTCACCCAAACAACCTCCCTCCTGTTTACATTAGGAGTGATTGGAAATAAATACCTCCCCAGTTCCTCTTAGTGACTGGTTTAAAACGTTACTGGATTGTTTTTAACTATGGAAATAACCCTGGAAACCACTGTGGCTTATGTAGATATTACCCCAGCTCTAAACAATCTACTCTGACTAAAAATTAATGTGATCTAATAGGTATTTCTAGTTCTATTCTAAATGTTCTAAACCTATTTCTAAACAATTTTCTACTTCTGTTTTGTTTCAAGTTCCTCAGAGGAGTAAAAAAATAACCCAACTTCTCCATACAGGTTATAGGTTGTGGCACTGGAGAACATTCCTTTGTGTCTTAAGGTCCAAGCTCATTAACCAGGAGTTCCTGCTCCCTCTACAGCAGCAGATAAGCCCGGGGGTTTAGGGTGAAAATCAGAAAATTAGGGCATAGAAACAATTCCACACCATTCCACAATGTGTTGCACTGTTAAATGGGAAATAAAGGCCACCACAGATGCTTCTAATAATTCCAGTTTCAAGTCAGTTTTCCCTCCTTTGTCTTATGGAGCTTTTGATGTGCAGTCACAATATTGCGTGTCTCTCTGGTTTTAATAATTTTATATTACCTCAGCAATATAAACTGCCCTGCAACACACTGAACTTTAATCTCTGGGAGATCAAACAGCAAGAAATACGATGGGCTGCAGAGTGACCCACTCGGGGGCAATATTCCCCCCCCGTAAAAGACAGCCCACAGCAAGATCTGAATTGCTGCTTGGATTGCACCGGCAGCAGTCCCTGGGAGGCTCCGGGCCCACGGAACGGGCAGCAGGCTCAGGCCCCCTCGCCTGGCTCTGCCATGGGGGTTCTGCAGCAGAAGCAGCCGCGGGGCTGCTCCTTCCATTCCCTGCCCTCAGAGCGGTGGGTTCACAAAGGAACTCCGCTTGCAACATTGCAACATCCAGGAAAGATGCTCTAATTTTGTTCTGCATATGAAAAATTGATTTTTTTAAATTTTTTTTGCCTAAAGTAGTACTTCTGAAAAAATAAATACCTGTACTTTCAGTACAAAAATGGTCTTTGGAAGAACTGCGTTAAGGTCTCTTTTTGCTGCCTGGGGAACCTGTGCCAGCACACCCTGTGGCTTCACAGAACCAGGTTCTGCTGCACCACCAAACCCCTCGCGGGTCCAGCCGGAGGGTCCCGGGGCTCGCCGAGCCCACTGAGACTCCTCAGAACCTTCTGGAAGGTGCAAAGCCGGTTCTGGCACCACAAAAGTCGATGCAAAGGCTCCTGTGGAGCTCAGGGTGTTCCCTACCGAGACAAACGCAACCATGAGAACTGTCTTCCCCAAAACCTGACCTCCAGGTGAGACTTACACTGCCAGAGGGCAGGGATGGGTGGGATATTGGGAAGGAATTGCTGGCTGGGAGGGTGGGCAGGCCCTGGCACAAGGTGCCCAGAGAAGCTGTGGCTGCCCCTGGATCCCTGGAAGTGTCCAAGGCCAGGTTGGA
>VWZF01003792.1:9247-26443 GCA_013396755.1 Sclerurus mexicanus
GCCCACCCCCCGCCGCCCCTAGGCTGGGGCAGATCCCTGCTCTGCTCGCCCCATCGTCCCAGCTGCGCTGGCAGGACCTGGCGAGCCGTGCCCGGCCGTGCCCCGACTGCCCACACTCAGCACCCACGGGGTGATCGCAGCGCGCCGGGACACACCTCCCCCTCCCCGCGGCCCGTCAGCTCCCCCGACGCGGCTCCGGCGTCCCGGGACGCGACTCCCCGCTTCTCCCGAAGCCCCGCACCACCGGTGCGCCCGGTGCCCGGGGCGATGCTCCCCGGTACCCCCCAGCCCAGCAGCACCGCGGGGCTGGACCTCGCGGCGGGCGGCCCCCCCCCGCGCTCCCCATTGGCAGCGGCGCCCCCNCAGGGGCAGCAAGGTGGTAGACAGCAAGGGACAGCGCCTCTTTGTAGTGACGCTTGTGCTTGGCCGTGACTGAGCCTGGGGATGAGCTGAGGGCAGTGGGCAGAGGAGTCCAGCCATATACCTGCCTGGGTGGGAAGAGGCTGGCTGTGTGCTGGTGAGTTTAAGACCCCAAGGATCTGGTGTCCCTTTGGGCTGAGCTCAGAGGCTAAGGTGACTGCTCATCTCCACACTGCATTAGCTGCTGCTGGCTGAGCCCCAGCCTGCCAGGTCCGGCACTGAGGAGTCCTGCATAGGAGGGACAGGCTCGCAGCAGCGAGCAGACATAGCAGCAGGACCTGGGCTCACGGGCTTTGGCTGGAGCAGAGGCACTGCAGGGTCTGGACTACTTGAGTCTGAGATGCGTGGAGGGGACAGTGCTGGCACTTCTGGGCAGCCCAGCTGTGGCAGGAGAGGGGCTGCTGGGTCTGCGGGACATCCTCTGCCCATTCTCTGCCCTGGCAGGTACAGCTGTGACAACCTGGCAATAGCAGGAATGGGAATATGATGTTACTGGGGCACATGCAGCATGACGGCATGAGGTGCTGTAATGTTATCATGTTGTCACTGCTTTGGGGTGCCTTTGGGGTGCAATGAGGCCCTTGCTGCATGATGTAGAGAAATGTTGTAGAGGTGCTGGAGGTGACTGCGGCCTGGAACGGGATGTTGCTGCAGTGGTCAAGCATGACATCACTGGGGTGCGTGGTGTGGAGGGCAGCAATGTCATGGTGGTATGCGGAATGGGGTGGTTGCACAGCAAGCCAGTTCCCACCTTCCCCATGATGTGGACCAGGGGCTGGGAATGTGCATGTTGGTACAATGGGGAGCCCCAGGAACATCACCTCCCCACTCATGATGAGGAGTCTGGGACACAAGCACCTGCCTGCCTCATGGATCCCTTTCCAGTCCCATCCCACCTTCCCCACAGGATGCTGTCAGCCAAAGCAGTGCATGGGGACAGATGAACCCTATGCACTGCATCCCTGCTATGGAGCCAGCACCCGGCCTCTGTGCTGCTGGACTGCACCCTGTGTGCGTGCCTATGGCATCTGCCCACTGTATCTACTCCTGCCTGACACCTTGGCTTTGTGTTACCAGGTTTAGCCATCCTGAGCAAGCACCCTGGGGTGCTGACCACAATTCCTGGGGTGACCTTGCCACCAGATGCCTCAACACAAGCCAGGACATGGCTCTGCTGGGACAAAATAGACTGAGGTCTGTCCTGCATATGAGCAGAACCCATTAGCCTCAAACCTCAGGTGGAGCTTCATGCCAGAGCCTTGGTCCTGTAAGCAGCATGCTGGGAACCATGAGGCCTTTCTGCATACAAAGCCTGAACCCCCCACCCTCTTCCCAAAATGGCCTGGCTCTAGCCTGTACATCCCTTCCCCATGGCACCAAGCACTGGATCCACTGGGAAGAGTCTTTTGTCTCCAATCATGAACATTGTTTCCTCCTGGAAAAGCTCCATTCAGCTTGGAGGGATTTCAGCAGCAGCTGGATGAGACAGTGGAGTACTTGGGGAACAGGCCAAACTGTTGGGAGTGGGAGCTGGAGTGGAGGAAAGACAGGGAGAATCCTGCTAATGACCTTGGGGCAGCTACCCATTGCCTGGCTTTGGCTGGGAGTGAGGTGGTGCTGCTTGCATGGGCTCATGTGACAACCCTTCACCCATATGTCCCCAATGTGGGCAGCTCTCCCACATGCTTACTTCTGTAAGCCCAGAGTGGGGCTGTGACAAAGGCTTCCCCTCCTCACTGTCTGGCACAGCAGAGTGACACCCAGGGACTGTCCTATCCCTGCACAACCCAATGAACCCTGTCCCCATTATGTATGTCTTGAATGGAGTACCTGCACCCGGGAAAGACCCAGGCTCCTGTCCCTGGAGAGTATGGCAGAGTGATGGGCACAATGCCCCAAGTATGGCTGGATAGTGAAAAGCACAGAGGGCAGCTGGCTGTGCCTGGGTCTATGGGAGGGTGTGGGTCATGCCAGGAAGGGAATAGGAACAGTAGGGGTAAAGCTGGAGATGCACACACATATTCCCCCTTGCAGCTGTGCCTGGGGTACAGATAGGGCTGGAGAAGGAAGGGAAGCAGGACTGGTGCTCTGGGCATGCTGGGCAGTGCGGTTAAGGTTTCCTCTGTAGCTGAGGGATAGCTCCTTCCTGCCCAGCCAGGTGGGCCTGAAAGCTGTTTAATTGAGACAGGGGAGTTCTGTCCCTGCCAAAAGTGCTTTGGGACCATTCTCATCGCCAGGGGAGGCAGCAGCAGGGTGGTCTCCACAACCTGGTAGGTCCACCAGGATCTAAATCTGGGGCAATTTTCCCTCCCCAAGGTAGGCATATGTGGTGCCACACAACTGGCACAGCTTTCTTTGCTTGGTGTCTGAGTCCAGTACCATGGGGAACCAGCTGAAAGAGGGGTTGTTCACCCCTGTACCCATGCCAGTTTGGGGGGAGTCTGTTCCTCGTTGGGGAGGGCAGCCCTGCCCAAGGGGATGTCATAGTCACATGAAGCAGTGCCCCCCACCTTGATGGCCAGATGCCCCAGCCATCCCTCCAGTTTGCAAGAGCAGGACAGGCTGGTGTTTATCCCAGCTGGAACACTGGCATGTGGGTTCATGCCCATAGCCTAGGGGGACACAGCTCTTTGCTTTACTCTTCCTGTCTGGAGGGGATTGCCTGGCCTGGGGCAAGGGATGGCCCTCCTGAGTGCTGCCTTGCTCATCACCTGTGCTACAGCCAGGTCAGAGCCAGCTCCAAAATCTCTGCAGCCTTGCCAGCAGTGCTGGCAGACACTGTCCTCCGCAGTCCAGGTTAATTGAGCCTCTCCTCCCAGTCTCCTGTTCCTCCCAGCACCTCTCTCAGGGCCACATCCCTGTGCAGAAACTTTCCTTGGTCAAGCTGGAAGGAGTCCACCCTGCCGAGGTACTTGGAGGAACAGTGCTAGCAGGGCAGGGAAACTGAGGCACACAGGAGTCACCTGGCAGAGTATCCCCATGTTCTCCCTGTTGGCTTCCCCAGTTCTGAAAGACCAACCGGACAGAGTACAATTTGCTTAGTCCAGTGAATGCCTGCTTCCTCTGGTCCTGCCAAGGGAGCAGTGACTTGCAAGGAATTTGGATGCCAGTGGCCCCTTGGGGCAGAGGAAGCTGGGCCTGAGCCCAGCTTTGTCAGCACCCCACAGCCTTTCTTCTGCCTCCTCGGTGCCTCCCATGGGATGGACTCCCAAGATTGGACTCCTCCTCAGCCCCAGCTCGCTGGAGTATAGTCTTGCCCTAGGAATGCCCTGAGAGTGAGCACCCAGAGAGGTCTGTGCCAGAGCTGTGGCAGTCCCCAGGGGTCAAGGGGCAGGTGGTGTGGCACAGGTTGGGGTGATGTGGCATGGGGTGGAAAGGGTGTGTCTCCTATGCAAGGGCAATGGGGCTGCTTGAGCACTGTGGAGCAGGGTCCCCTCATGGAGCTGAGGGTCTGCAGGTCTCTCCCAGGCATCCAGGATGCTGGCACTGTGTCTGTTGTCCCTGGTCTGGCTCAGCGAGGGCTTCCAACGCAGCGAGCCCATGTTCACAGCCGTCACCCACCGCCTCCTCCCGCCTGACTACGACAGCAATCCCACACAGCTCAACTATGGTGTGGCTGTCACTGACCTGGATGCTGACGGTGACTTCGAGATTGTGGTGGCAGGGTGAGTGGTGCACCTAGTGCCTCAGTGACAGGACCTGATGGCCCTGCAGGGCCAGGAATTCCTTCCTCTTCCATGGGTTTGTGGCTGACTGAGAGGTTGTGCACAAAGTGGGCTGGGGTGGGCGTCTTCATACATCCACTAGTGTGTGTGCATATGTGTGTGTGTGCTCACCCACAGAGTGTTGATGCCAGCTGAGTGCCTGTGTAGGACCACGTGAGTGTCCCCATCAGTTCCTCCTCTGGGGCAGTGGCAGCCGCCCAGGAGCTGGGGTCCCCACACTGTCTCGGCTCTGCTGACTGAACTCAGTGCTCTTTGGAGATTCAGTTAATTGGCTGGAGGTTTTTTATAGCCCTTTATTGGAGTGATAGCTGGGAAGGGCTGGCAGGAGCTGGGGATCCAGGGAGCCATGTGCTGTACTGCCAGTGCCCAAGCAGGGTTGGACACAGAGCAGCTACTGCCAGCAGGTTGAACCGTGGTCACGGACAGCAGGGACCATGGTCTAGGCTCTGTCTGTGTGTGCTGGCATTGCTGTGAGCTGCTACTGCAGGGTGTCTGTGTACACACCACTGTTGTTATCCCCAAACAAGGTTTGGACACACAAGTATGCGCACTTGGAGAGTGTCCCTTACCCCCATGGCTCCCATCCAGCGGGATGGAAGAACTATGGTGGCAGTCAGAGTCTAGCCCTGCTGCTGCTCTGAGTGTCACCCTGAGGCAGGAAACCACGGGTAGCACTGAGGATCCCAGAGGGGTCTAGGCCACCACTCCCAGCCATGCCGAGTCAAGAAGTCAGCTGGAGTTTTGTAAGCGGTCATGGTGCCCGTTGTATAACTTGTTTACTGGTGCATCAGGCAGGAATGGGCGGGGAGCCAGCGGGACACACCATGCTGAGAGGATTTGCCTTGCGTGATGGTTTCCCTGCTCTGGGAAAGGGCTGCAAGCAGGGACCTGCACCCCATCCTGCCCTGCTGGCTGCCTGGCCCTCACTGCTCCCTTGGTGTTGCCCTGTGGTACACAGGGCTGGTAGACATGGGATGCATGACAGAGTCCATGGCCTCCACGGATCATGCGGGTCTCCGCAGTGCCCATCATGGGGAAAATTCAGCTTCACACCTGGTGTCCCCCCAGGGATAGGACAGGGGCTTTCATCCTGTCCCAAGCCTCAGGAAGCTATCACCTATGCTCACACTCACAGGTACAATGGCCCCAACCTGGTGCTGAAGTATGACAAGGCACAGCGGCGGCTGGTGAACGTGGCAGAGGATGAGCGGGGCTCTCCATACTATGCACTGCGGGACCGGCAGGGCAATGCCATTGGTGTCACGGCCTGTGACATTGATGGTGATGGCCGTGAGGAGATCTACTTCCTCAACACCAACAATGCCTTCTCTGGTGAGTCCCGCCAGCAGCCATGCCCCAGGCATGGGGGGAGCCCGGCCACGGCTGCCCACGACCTTCGGCGCATGAGGGATGTGTGCGGGCTGGAGTTAATTTCTCAGTTGAGTGGCTCCATTGATTGATGGCAGCACGGGTGGGACACTGAGCCCAGCCAGCCACCGAGTCAGCACTTCCAACTGCCCATCACCCTCCTGGTCCCACCCCAAGAGGAATGGAAGCTGGCCCACCACCCCCAGGGCTGCCCTGCCACAGGGACCCTGCACAGCAAATCCCAGCTGTGCCCTGCAGCAGTTGTGCCCCTCTGTCTCATGGCTCTCCTGTGCCCAATGAACCAAGTCAGGTCTAGTCCTGCCCTGCTGGTGCTGTCCCAGTTTCTGTCATGTCTGTCATGGAGACAAGACCTAAGTGCCCTGGTCTGGCACTGGGAATCCCCAGAGCTCCCTGGCTTAGTGCCCCAGCCCAGCTCTGTCCTGTGTCCCTGACCTCCAGGCAGCAGATCTGTCTTCCTGATAATCCTAATTACCTGAGCTGGCGGTGGCTGCCGGCACACCTGTCCCTAAATCAGGTGCTGCCATCAGTGCTGTCACAAGCAGTGCAGTTCACTGCCTGTGCCTGGCACTGAATCGATTCTTTTTTTTTTCCCTTTACCTTCGTGGGGATGATCTACAGGCCTGTGCCCCATTGGGACACATTTTACCTTAATGAGTTGATTCTTCTGTGTGTCTCCCAGTAGCCCTTAAGGGTCATGGGGACTTTTCCAACAGCAACACAAGCCTACACCACTGCAGGGGGCTGTGGGGATAGCAGAGATTTGGGATGCTCTGGGAAAAGTGTATCTCTTCCACAGGCTCCTCTGCTGCAGGGCATCCTCCGTGGGAGGAGGCGGGATGCTGCAGCCCACTGACCTGTGACCCCCTCCAGGCATGGCCACCTACACAGACAAACTCTTCAAGCTCCGCAATGGGCGCTGGGAGGACATCCTGAGTGACGAGGTGAACCGGGATGTGGCCAGCCGCTTTGCTGGACGTTCTGTTGCCTGCGTGGACCGGACGGTGAGCAGGCAGGGCTCTGCAGTCAGGGTCATCTCTGCTCCCTTCTCATGCCCAGTACCCCTCCAGTGGAGGCCTGGGGGACCACTTCCCTTGCCAGCCCTATCCCACCCCTCACTGGGGCCTGAGGTACCCCCCAGAAGCTTGTGACTGGCAAGACTGGCAACTCCCTCAGCCATGGGACTGTGGATGCCTGTCCACATGGTTGCCACCAGCTGATAAACGTGCCTGTCGAGGTGATTTATGTTCCCGTCACCTGCTCTTTCTTCCTCCTCCTCCTCCAGTGGTTTGTTTCCAAATGATTATCACTAAATCAGGGTACAGCTGCTGCATGGGACAAGGAGGGCGGTGGAGATTGGGAGGACTTGGCACACAGAGATGCTGGGGGGTAGTATGCCCCATGCCACCACTGTAAGCCTGTGAACCACAAAATTCCTGGAGGCAATGGGGATCATACCCACTCCTGGGATGCTTTTTGCCTTGGACTTTGCTGTGCTCTTATTCAGCACACAGTAGCAGTGCCCACTCCCACGGAGCAAGGAGAGCATCCACAGCAGGGATCCTGTGGTCCCTGTGGAGATGGGGTTTGGGTGGGTCGGTGCTGAGGTGGTGCTGCCGGCTGCAGGGCTCCGGCAGGTACTCCATCTACATCGCCAACTACGCCAGCGGCAATGTGGGCCCCCATGCCCTGATTGAGATGGATGTGGCTGCCAGTGACCCTGCCCGTGGTGTCGTGGTGCTGGTGGACGTGGCTGCCAAGGCTGGTGTCAGCAAGTACACAGGTACGTGGCTGCTGTGGCCCTGTAGAGGGGACGGGGCACTGCTGGGCATGAGCTCGGGACCCCGCTGTGGCAGGGTGGTGCAGCCGGAGGTCCGTGCCACGCGTTGGGCTGCCTGAGTACCCCATCTAGTGGCAGCCCCATGGCCCGTGGAAGGGACCAGGGCCACGGGATGCACACTTGGCAGGACCCCCGTGCCCACCATCACTTGGGCTGATCCCTCCAGAGCTCGATGCATCCACAGGGTGGGCAACAACATCTGGGGATGTAGACACAGGAGCGGGGCAGCGGGGAGTGTGCCAGCCTGTGCCCCATGCTGCACCATCACTGCGGGGGCCGCTGTATTCCCCAGTGGTAAATTGTCGCTAATTAGGAGTGTTGTCACCATGGCAATGGCAGTGATTAGGGTTAAGAGTGACACAAGCGGCTCCCAGACCCAATTAGCTCCTCATGAGCAGGATGGGAGGTGGGCAAGGAGGCATACCGGGAGTGGGAAGAACGGAGTGCCTGGGAGTACTGGGTGGGCAACGCTGAGGGAACATGGGGAGCACAAACTCCTCTGGGGCAGCTGTCCCCTCATGCCCGGGTTTCTGTCTCCAGGCGGCCGTGGAGTGGCTGTGGGCCCCATCCTGAGTGACAGTGCCTCTGACATATTCTGCGGTAACGAGAACAGCCCCAATTTCCTCTTCCACAACTGGGGGGACGGGACATACAGGGACGTGGCGGCTGCTGTGGGTGAGTAGGAGGACCCGGGGGTAGCACCCAGACGTTGGGGACCGCGGGATAGGGCTGGCTTTGCCTGTCTCTGCCCGTAGGGGTGAGTGCAGGGTGGATGGACAGCCCTGGGAACCCAGAGTGCCAATGACCACTGCGCAGGGGCAGAGGTGCTTCGGGGCATCCGTTCGCGCAGGGTTGCAGCCCTGCGCATGGGAGACCCGTCTGGGGACCATAGGGCGCATCCTGGGAGAAGGAGGCAGGGAGGCGTTCCCGTCTCCCCCTGTCCCCTTGCGGTTCCCCAGGGCTGGATGATCCCTACCAGCACGGACGCGGTGTGGCGCTGGCCGACTTCAACCGGGACGGCCGAGTGGACATCGTCTACGGCAACTGGAACGGGCCGCATCGCCTCTACCTGCAGAGCGGAGCCCCTGGGCGCGTCCGATTCCGGGTGAGGGCTGGGGTTAGGACCCCCACACTGATGGCTTTGCCACTGGGCCACCTTTGCCAGGAGACCTGGCTTCATCTTGAGTTGTCTTTGAGCCCCAATTCCCAATGAGGAGGGGACCTGAGGTACCAAAGCAGGACCCAGTGTCCTGCTTCTTGTACCCATTGTCACGCCGTGCCCATCCTTGTGCAGGACATTGCCACCCCCAAATTCTCCATGCCATCCCCCGTCCGTACTGTCATCGCAGCCGACTTTGACAATGACCAGGAGTTGGAGGTTTTCTTCAACAACATCGCTTACCGCGGCTCCTCTGCCAACCGTCTCTTCCGGTAGGAGCCTGGGGGACCAGGGAGCCTGCACCCTGCTTTGGGAGTCGAGCAGCCCTCACAGCACAGCCAGGCTCATGGGGCTGCTCTCCAGCAGTGCCACGGCTTGGGCTCAGCTAATGAAAGACACCGTGACTGAGCCCTTCCTGGCGTCATTACTGGCTGCTGCAATCGTGCCTACAGCAGCCCCTGGGGTCCCCAGCACTGCTGATTAACAGCCGTGTGGAAGCTTGTTCATGACTCCTTTTAATTGTGGGGGTCATTTCTTTATTACTGTTGTGTAGCACCTCCTTGCCTGGGATGTGGGTTGGTGGGAGCTGGTTGTCTACCCGTGCTTGCACCCGTAGGTGGATGGAGGGCAGTGGCTTAGCAGGGAGCCCTTTGGAGGCATCTCCAGGTCCCAGAGGGATGCAACAGTGTTCAGAGATGATGTTGCTACTCTGCACTTCAGAACCACAAGCTTTCATGAAATTTCTGTTACCCCTGCATTGAGTGGGGATGTGCCAATAGACAGGGGACAGTCGCATTCCCCATCCACACTGCATAGCCACCAGGGTGTCACCTCTACCGTGATTCTGTGGGAGGGATCAGACACTGCCCAGGAAGGTTCTGAGGACTGCAGAGGCTGGTATTAATACCCTACGTGTGCTTGACAGGCTCATCCGCAGGGAACACTCAGACCCCATTGTGGAAGAGCTGAATCCAGGGGATGCACTGGAGCCTGAGGGACGGGGCACGGGTGGGTCCCCCTGGCTCTGGTGCTGGATGTCCAAGTGCCACAGCACTGCTTGGCACCTTCTATGCCTGGGGATGCTGCATGCTTGGCTGAGTCACCTGCCTGCTCCCCACCAACAGGCTGAAGCTCCCATTACCCAGGAATGGCTGCATGCTTTTTCCCCTCACCTATACCCAGCTGGCACTGCCATTTCCAGTTCCCCAGGGATTTGCTTTTGGGGGCTCCTTCCTGGGTACCCACTGTTCAAAGTCAACTTCTGCATTTGGGAGGAGGTGATGCAGCTTCCTGTGTCCCACAGCCCTCCAGGCACTGCCTCTTCCCTCCACTGCACAGGTGCTGATTGTGAAATGCTACCCACATAGAGACCCTAACTCCTACATTGAAGTCGCTTCATCTTCCCTATTGCCCCTGCATGGCCGGGAATGCTGCTGTTGCCTGTGGAAGGCCACACCAGCAGCAGGGTGTAGTGCTAGGAGATGTGGGGCCAGGCCCCAGGAATGACATGATCCTGTCCTTGCAGGAGGTGCAGTGACAGATTTTGATGGTGATGGGATGCTGGACCTCATCCTGTCCCATGGTGAGTCCATGGCACAGCCAATTTCCATCTTCAAAGGCACCCAGGTGAGTCAAGCAGGGGGTCCTTGTTTTAGTTGTCCCCATCCCTTCTGTCTCTCCCAGCTCAGTATCCATGCTCCCTCCTCCCTTGCAGGGCACCAGCAACAACTGGCTGCGAGTCATCCCCCGCACCCGTTTCGGGGCCTTTGCACGGGGGGCCAAGGTGGTGCTGTTCACACGGCGCAGCGGGGCCCACCTGCGCATCATCGACGGCGGTTCAGGGTATCTCTGTGAGATGGAGCCCGTGGCGCACTTTGGATTGGGTGAGACGGGGCCACGGGGCAGCCTTCACCCCAATCCTGCTCTGGTGCCCCCCTGGGCAGGGGCCATGTCTGATGTCCTGCAGCACAGTAGTCATCCATGCCTGTCACCCTGGGTATAATGGGCTCTGTGGGAGGCTGTGAGCAGAGTGCCCAGCAAATGCAGCTCTGCTGTGAGGGGATGCTACCCACTTCTCTACCCCTTGCCTGCTGCTTTGCTCAGACACAGCTTTCCCTGCCTTTTAACCCTCCCCTGGCTCAGTGTGGCCAGCAGCCAATCCCGCAGGGGTGTTTCTGTCCCCTGGCAGATCATCCCATTGTCCCCACCTACACTCCTTAGATTACATCCATGTACATGGATATACAAACACCTGGGGCCAGGCTCAGTGAGCAAGGGAAGCCTTTGCCCCTCTCGTCCCTACCACCCCACTGGCCTCCTTTCAGTCCCTGCCCACCCTGGAGACCGCCCCTTTGATGGGCTGCCCACCTGCAGGGCATGATGAAGCCAGCAGCCTGGAGGTGACCTGGCCAGATGGTCGTGTGGTGTCACGAGCTGTGGCCAGCAGTGAGACCAACTCTGTCCTGGAGATCCCCTACCCTGTGGATGCAGAGGAGCCACTCATGCCTGCCCCGCTGGAGGTGAGGGCTGGGTGTGGGTGCAGGGCAGGAGGCTTTGGGGGCAGGAACAAGGGGCTGAGCTCTGCTGGCTTGGTGGCTGCCCAGGGCTGATTCCTCCCCATCCTGGCGGTTTTTGCTTCTCCCCAAATGCAGTGCGGGCAGGGATTCTCCCAGCACGAGAACGGACGCTGTGTAGGTGAGTGGCCGCTGGAAGCACAGGTGTGCCTGCGCTCAGGATGCTGCAGCATGGTCCCAGGAGGGACATGGGGGCAGCACTCTGCGATGGGGAGGTGGCTGCCTGCCACCTGGCTCCATGCCAGGTACAGCTGCCTGCCTGGCATGGAGCCTGGGAACAGGGGAGCAGCAGCTCCAGAGAAGGACCATGGTATCACAGGGAGCAGTGAGAGTGCTGTGCTGGGGCGGGAGGCGTGGCTGGCATGTGGCAGGCATTGTGCTGAAGCCACGAGCAATGAAGGGGCAGCAGGGATGCAGCAGGGTCAGTGTGGCCATGCTGTGAGCCTCTTGGGTACTAGGTGTGGATTATGCATGGCTGCCACTGGAGTGGTCATCCAGCACGTACAGGGGGAACTGAAGGGGCCATGGCTGGCAGCCCCAAGCTCTCTGCCCAGCCATCTAATGCTGAAAACCTTCTTGCAGACACAAATGAGTGCACAGAGTTCCCCTTTGTCTGTCCCCGGGACAAGCCTGTCTGCATCAACACCTATGGCGGGTACCGCTGCCGCAGCAACAAGCGCTGCAGCCGGGGCTTTGAGCCCAATGAGGATGGCACAGCTTGTGTGGGTGAGTGATGGCTGGAACACCCTGACCCCATGCCAGCTGGCAGCAGCCCCAAAGCACCACCTTGAGATGGTGGTGCACCCTTGACAAAGGCCTTGCCACATCTTGCAAACTGTCAGGTGGCTGCTCAGCCACCTCCACCCTGGCTCTACATCTGTTCATCCAGTGCTTCACACTGAGTCACCACTGACTCCCCTTCTTTTTCTCTCTGTTCTTCTCTTTTGCTCCTTCTCTTCTTCTTTGTGCAGCTCAAGTGGCCTTTTTTGGGGGATATCCCTCTACTGGGAGCTGGCCTGGGCTCCCCCACAGTGCCCTCCTCCCTCTAGTCCTTGGACTCTGCCTTTGCCTCTATGCACTTTAACCCCTGCCTGTAACATGCCAGAGCAGCCTTGGTGAAAGGACCAGCTGGCTTCTGCCTGTCTCTCTTTCTCTCTTTTTCTCCATGTCGAACTGCCCTGGAAGTGCTGGCTGTGACCTATTGGGGCGACCTGCAGTGGGATGGGCACAGACCTGGCTGTCCCATGCACCGTCTCTGGGAGAGCAGCCCTGGGGCAGCGCGGCAGCGCCCCTTCCCCAGCACCCCACTGCCCCAGTGCTGTTCCTGCCACGCTGGCACCTCCCAGGTGGTCGCTTGCTCCGTCGCCTCGATACTGTACCATGTGCCTGCTGGTTTGGCCTGCGACGTGTGTGCTTTGTCTGCTCCCTCCTCAGTGGTGGGGACCACCTCCCCAGCCCTGGCAGAGGAGGGTTTCCCCAGTCTTGCAGGGGCAGGATCCTCGTGGTCTGTTTTTTAACATATTGACCCTACTGTTTGGAGTTGGACCCTGCTTAGTCTTCCAGCCCTTCTCCTGAAGATCTCCCCAATAAACTATGTCCCATCTATTAATCTGGGCTGCTGAGCTGTGTGGGCCAGGGCTGTGCCCATGCTTCTGCCCACCCTGTTCTGGGGCTGCACTGGGGAGGGAGCTCAAGGTGGGGAGCATGCCTGTCATGCCCCAGCTCTCCCTGCTGCAGGGCTGAGAGCTGGCTGGAGGGTGATGGTGACCCTGGGCAGCTCTGCACTGGGAACCCAGCCAAATGTGCAGCAGTGGAGGGGCTGGGGTGCAGCAAGCAGCTCTGCCTGCACCCCAACAATAAGGCTGTGCTGCCTTCTCTCAGTCTGCTGTAATCCCATACCCCTCTCTTCCCCACCACTAGACATCGACGAGTGTGCTCAGGGCTTGCACAACTGCAGCCAGCTTTGCACCAACACTCCTGGGGCACACACCTGCCGCTGCCACACAGGCTTCCACCCCTTTGATCCTGCTGCCAGCCAGTGCCTGGGTGAGTACCTGCAGGCAGTAGCAGGCTGCCCACCTGCGGTGCCCAGCCACTTGCTGGTGCTGCCTAGTGCAGCCATGCTACCCTGGGTTCAGAAATACTGTTTCCTCGGGTAACCACTTGTGCTCACAGTCCTAGACCTAGGGGGTAGGATGGACAGACTGTGGCTGTGCAGGAGTTTGTGAGTAAGGAGGCATCTGCTACTCAGCAGCCATGGGGACAAGCAGTGGCAGGACCACCTGCCTTCATGTCCCAGGTTCACCCAAACCTCATGCACCCTCCATCCCTTGTCCTGCCCTTGACACTGCTCTGACCCTCTCCACTTTTTTCCCGGACACAGATTAGTACCAGGCGCAGCCTGGTCCCTGCAGCCATATCTGCCACAACAGCTATGGCTCCTTCCATTGCCACTGTCACCATGGCTTCTCCCTTGGTGCTGGTGAGTGCTGCTGGCACAACTAGCCTGCCCTGGCACAGCCAGGTGTCTCCTGCTCACCCGCAGTCCTGTGGAGGTTCCACCCATTGCCAACTGAATAAACCCTTTCCTGTACTGGCTTCCTTGTGTGTCCCAGTCACTGGGGCCACATGACTGCTACACAGTCCTGTTCCTGTCCCTCTAGACTGCCCCATCCCTCTCCTTTATTTCCCCCATGCTCACCATCTTTGTGGGAATCCATGCGCACCAGTGTGATAAGGGCCACCCAGCCTGACTCTATGTCCCCACAATGTTGTCCTGCTCCCCCTTCCAGCACAAGAAGATGCAGATCAGGCAGTGGGGGAAGAAGCGTGGGGTTTATTGAGGAAGGTCTCCATGCAGGGGGGCTTCAGCAGGAATGTCGAGGCCAGGATCACCCCTCACATACGTCATGACCGAGCCACAGGGCAGTCCTCACTTCAGGACCCCAGGAGCCAAGTGCTGGCTCGGTTCAGCCCTGCAGCTGGATAGGAGTTCTCGGGGTGCTGGATGTCACAGGAACCCTCCTCTTTCCCCCTATCTGACCCTGGACCATGAACCTCCACACCTTGCAGCCAGACCCAGTGCCCCTCAGGGTCCCCACTACAGGCCAGGCTGAGAATTTGGGGTGCTGGTGGCAGACGCATGCAGGACACATGGACAGGGGAGGACTCAGCAGTGTGAGAGGACCTGATTCACCAGGCACTGTCCCTGCATTGGGGCAGGTCATGGGGCAGAGCAGGCAGGGGACAGACAGGCTCTGCCAGGACTGGGCAGAGAGCCTGTCTTGCCCATGCCACAGCTCAGCCTCAGCTATGCTGGGCCATGCTTGAACCTGGGGCACATGACACAGGGGCATGAGCCTGCCCAGCACTGCAGCTCCCTGCCCTGAACACTGGACTGAGGTGCTTCCTGGGTCCAGCTGGGGATGGCACTGGGTCAGGGAGGGAGCGGAAGCAAGTGCCCAATGTCATGGCAGCGCTGAAGGATGATGGCAAGGACACATTGCCAAGTAAGTGAGGACATGTGGACAGGACTGGGGAGCAGCAACAGGCAGGGCTGGGGTAAATGTATGGCACCATCATGCAAAAGAAGCAGCACCAAGGCTCTGCAGGCACTCTGGGCAGTGGACACACAGCAGCTGAGCCCGTGCCACAGCACCAAGAGCAGGGTGCCTCAAGGAGGGGGGTGAAGCAAGAGCTCAGTGCCTGTGGGCATGGGGCTAAGTGTGCATCCCCTCCTTAGTTCTGCCAGGGGCTTTTTCAGTCCCACGGTTCCCCAGTGCATGGCAACAGGGCACTGCCAGCTGGGGCTGCATGCAGCAGAGCAAACTCCCTTCATTTGGGGCAGGGCCAGCAGCACCAAGAACACGGAGGGCTGCAGGAGCCCCCTGGCAACAGTTTGCCTCAGTGGGAAGCACCAGCCCCTGCCTGCAGTGGGTCTGAGCAGGGGCAGACCCACTGCAGGAGGCACAGAGCAGATGGAGGTGGGCAGTCCCCATGGTTAGCCCCAGCCTCCCCCTCCCACTCTCCCTCAGCTCAGAAGCGAGTGCTCTGGTAGTGCAGCCTGCGGAGCTCAGAGAGGCCACTGTCCCGGCAGTATGAGTCCCTGCAGGGACTCCCTGCCAGTCACCGGCCCCCTGCCCCACCACCCCCACCACCGCTGCTGCTGCTAGAACTGCCGCTGCTGGAGCTGCCGCTGCTGCACCGGTCCTCGTAGATGGAGATCTCAATCTGGGCCCTGTTAAGGATCACTGGTGAGATGCGCTAGCCCAATTACCTGGCACCCACTCCCAGTGTCCCCCACACCCCTTGCCATCCCCCCAGCACCCTGCTGCCCAGAGGATACGACCCTCATGCCACGCTCCAGGGGATCAGTGAGCAGCAGCCCCCGTGGTGCATAGATCTTCTCATTCTGGTCCTGGATATACTTGGAGATCTTCTTCAGTACCTGCCAGCACAGGGAGGGACACTCAGGGCCTGCCAGCAGTGCTGCCTGCTCTAGGCTCCAACCCCCTGCTCCCTGTGCCATCCTGGAGCCATCCGTGTGCCCACTGCCAGACACGCCCATCCCTGAGCCCTCCCTGGCAGCTCAGCACCTTCTCATAATGTGTTTCCATGCAGAGGAAGATGAAATAGGCAGTGGCACAGGCCAGGCAGCCCTCCAGGTATGAGCTGCCCCCAATCTTCTCCGCCTCAGCGTAGAAGCCGTTTAGGGTTTTCACAGTTTCCTCAAAGAGTTGCCGCTCAATCTAGGACAGAAACCAGGGTGAAGAGCAGTCTGGCCTGGGGCTGACTCCCCGCACCACCCTGTCCCCATTTTGGGGGCCAGGGGGGATCTGGGGAGCACTTAACTCTCTCCTCCCTGCCCAGCTGATGCCTCAGGTTGCTGGCACCTGCCCACCTCCCACCCATGCCAAGACCTGCTGAGCCTGCAGCCTTCACCAGAGTCTCCCAGTCCCCAGTAGCACCCAAGTCCTTGCACAGCAGGCAAGACAGCTGTGATTGCATGCACCCAGCAGCATTGGCTGGCCTAGGGCCATAAAACACCCCATGAAGGCCCCACACCTTCAGAACCCTCTGTGCCCACATAGGGCACCACCATAGGTCCCTATTCTGTCAGCCTGTCAGGCTCCCTACCCGGCTCTCCAGCTCAGGGGGAAACTTTGTCTGGAACTGGCATGTGGTCCCATCACTGTAATCCCGCTGCACGAAGACCTTGGTAGCCAAGGACGCACTGCGCCGCAGCTCCTGTAGGCTGTGCACCTGGGGGCAGTGGTTGAGATGGGGGCTGCAGCCAGGGGATGCCAGGCATCCCTGCCGGAGAGCTGGAGGCCTGAGGAGCAGTGCAATTCCCCCAGCGTCAGGGACTGCAGGCTCGCACACCCCAGGGCAGGGAGCCCCTAGCACAGGCTGTGTCATGCCATGAGCCCAGCTCAGTGATGGAGACAGAAGGCCAGGGGTGAGGGGAGAATGGTGGCAGCCCCCCGCTCAGAGAGTGGGCAAGTGCGTGTGCTCCCTGCCCCAGACTGGTGTCAGGTCTCACCCTCACCGATTCCTGCATGAGTGTGTTCACAGTGGGCCACAGCCCAGGGAGGGGTCAGCCAGCTCCCTGTCCTAAGCAGCACCCCAGCACACAGCTAGCCCAGCAGCTCCAAGGCAGGAGAACGGGAGTGAGCCGAGCAGGAGCAGGGGCCAGGCAGCGGGGCTGCAGCAGTGGCACGGCGGGTGGGCAGGCTGCAGTGGGGCGTCTGCAGGAAAAGGATCAGCAGCTCCAGCGGCGGGCACTAAGCCCTGACTGCCGACGGGGCGTGAGGGCCCACGTTAGCCGCCCAGGCTCTGGGCTGGGGGGCAGCTTTGGTGGCTGGAGAGGGGACCAGGCTGTGCCAAGGGCGGGTGTCAGGCCCCTCCCTGCACTTCCCCTGGGTGACATGAGGCCACCACCTGCTCTGTGCCCCACAGACCCCGCACCATGCCCCATTCACGGCGTTTGCGAGAGGGACCCCCAGTCCCACAGCCACCCCTCCCGCCGGGGCGCCCCAAACCAAACCCACGCTGCTCCCTCCACCAAGGGCACGCTGCACCCACCCTGCACCC
>VWZF01003792.1:26504-43444 GCA_013396755.1 Sclerurus mexicanus
GGCTGCAGGTCCCCGCGGAGTAACTCGGCTGCCGAGCGGGTGCTGCTGGAGGTAACGGGGCGTCTGGGCAGCCGTGAGGCTGGAACGGCAGCGGTCTGGGGAGTCGACCCCACGTGGGGCTGGCAGTCCGTCCTGCCAAGGGCCCCGCTCTGAAGCTGTTTGTTTGCGAAGGAGTTGCAGCTGGGCAGACATCAAAGAGCAGAGCTAACGAATTCCCTGTTATCTCTTCCCATTGACAGCTCAATTAGAGCCGGAGAAATGCCAAACGGGGAGAAGAGAGGCTCCCCCGGGAGACGGGGCGGGGGGGGGATGCTCCCAGCTGGGGCCGTGGTGTAGTGAGAGGGATGCAGTTGCTGGGCACAGGGCCCTCGGAAGGCAGGAGAGCAGCCAGCCCTTTCCTCGACACCTGGGCACTGCTGGAGGCAGCACGAAGCCCTGCCAGCATCTGTGCTCCGGCAGCGAGCACAGCTAACACAGCTAACGCACACGGCTAACACGGCTAACAAACACTGCTAACACACGAACACAGCTAACAGCAAACACAGTGGACATAGCCAACACAGCTAAGACACACCACTAATACAGCAAACACAGCACAGTCAGCTGCCTGCAGTGCAGGGCCAGCTGTCTGACTCCTGCTCCCTGCCCTGAGCACCAGCACAGGTTTTGGGAAGAGCAAATAGAGGCAGAGCCCTGTCAGGTGGTTGGTGGGCAGCTCCCATTCTCTGGAGCGTGGCAGGGTTTGTGACCAAGGGACCAAAGGACACGTGCAGTGAGGGACCCCAGTTGGAGGGCTCATCTCCCCCACAGACACAAAGCAATGGCTCTCATAGCTTTTTGGGGATATCTGCTCCTCCCATGGTTCAGGGCAGCTCTGCCAGCCCACAGCCCGGAGCAGTGGGGCACACCCTGCCCTGATGGTGCCACAAAATCAAAGGACCTTGCTCGCAGAGTGGTGTGTGAAGTCTACCATGCACCCAAACACGTGCATGCACACTGGCACTGGCACAGGAACTCATGCATGCACTCAGATGCCCACGTTTGCCCATACACTCCATGCACACCTGGCACACACCCAGGAGCACACACATTGTGCTTACATTCCCAAGCATGTCCCCAGATGTCCCCAAATCCAGACCCTGCATCCGGTCTCCCTCCCATACTGCATGTCACTGCCACATCAGTGCTCGCCTGCCCGCCTGGCAAGTCCTGCCAGTTGCCATGGCAATGCTGTGCCTGCCAAGAGATGAAGTTTGCTCTCCCATGCTGCAGTGAGAGGCCAAGAGCCTCCAGGGAGGATCAGCTGTCCCTGCCACCCCAGGCTCTGCCCATCATCCAGCACCCTGTAGTGTTGTTGCCCCTCTCTTCTCTGGCTGCACCAGCCCAGCCCAGAGCTGGACTCTCAATTCTGGGTTCCATCTGTGTCACAAGCCAGGAACCTGCTGTCTGCAGAACCAGAGCACATGTCAAGAAGTATCTTTTGGCTGTACATCACCCCAGCATGGGGAGCCACCCACTGCCAGCCATACTGCCCAGGACTAAGCCTTGCCCAGTGGCAGGCAGAACACAGACAGCCCTCACCTGCCCCAATGTACTACCCGTCAAAACACAAGCCCTGGCCCTACCTGTGGTGTCCACATTTCCCAGCATCTTCAGAGCCCACCACGGTCTACCAGCTCCTCCATGCAGAGTGCACCATCACAGGCTTTCTGGTTTTAACTAGAGCAGGCACAGACCCTGCTGGTTGCCATGTGGAAGAAACAGGCTACTTGCCATGCCATGCCATGCCATGGTATGCCACGCCATGCCAAGTCCTGCCATGCTATGCTGTGCCTTCCAGCAGGGCAGGTCAGAAGTGGAGAGGGGCTGGCATAGCTGAAGGGATCTCAGGCAGTAGAAGCAGGGACAGGGAGGGGTCAGGACAGCCCCGGAGTGCTTCATGGCTGTTACTCCCCCAGCCCCAGCACTGTGAGGGGGGGTTGGCAGGGTGCCTGCAGCAAGAGGGCTCTGGCCCTTTTGCTCCATCTGCTCAGCCCTGAGGGACTATTTTTAGGATGCCTGGCAGCAGGGACTGCTGCCAGAGCTGTCTTTACTCCTCTGCCTGGCTTTTCCTCTGCACCTAGAGTGGGGCAGCTCTGACCTGTCCTGCACAGACCTCATGGATCTCCCTCTGCCCCTGGCTCTGGCTAACTACTCAGAAGCCCTGCTTCTGACCCCATGGGACAGACATGGGGCATATTCAGGACCCCTACAGCCACCTCTGCACAGACAGCATGCCTGTGCCCACCACAGCACAGCAGCCACACCCCATCGGTGCCCCTAGTTCAGCCTCTGCACTTGGCTCGCAGATCAGGACCAGGGAGTGTCCCCAGTGTGTCTCTGGTTCCATGCTGCTGCATCCCATCCCAGCAGCTCAACCCTCCCTATAGTCCCAGCAGGGTGGCTGGAGGCTGAGAAGGACAGCTGGAGCCATGCAACCAGTCCAGGACCAACCCCTGGGGTCCTATCCTGCACCCACTGCCTGCTGAGCGCCCTCTCCAGCTGGTCAGGGCTGTCAGCAGCTTCAGCTCTGTTTCAAAGGGGCCACAGCAGGGCCAGGTCCTGGCAGCTTCTTCCCGCAGCACTGGAAGGGCTTTCATTAATGGCAGGGAAGCATGAGCTCACCATGCCGATGAGGACAACAGTGACATTTGGGAGGCACAAAGACAGCAGGGCAGCTTGATTAGCTGATAACCTTTCCTGAGAGATGCCAGGTGTGTGCACCTGTGTGTGTGGGGGGGGGGGGGGGGAGGAGGACATGTCCCCCACACTGTGAGCCTCTGGAAAACAGCTCCAAGTGCCTCAGCCTGCCTCTTCACAGAGGACATGGAGACTGTCCCAAATTGGGGCCACTGACCCTACAGACTGGGCACCCTGAGTGTAGACATCCTTCTGTGGCACCTGCAGTACTGCCAAGTCCAGCTGTGTCCATCCCAAGGGGTGGTTCTAGGATCCCACTGCACCAGGAGCCCTCACAGAGGGTGAGGGCAGCCCCCCGCCCCGTACATCCCCAAGAAGTCTGCAGGCGCTGCGGAACACAGCATCCTCCTGCAAACAGACAAACAGAGGAGGATGTGGTTTCAAAGCAAGGTGCCAAGGTCTGGCATTAGCAAAGGTGCCAGCTGGGAGCCAAGACTGTGCGAGGATTGCTCCCATACCAGGGATGGGGCAGTGCTGGGAGCAGACATAGCTGGCTTTTCCCTCCTCCTCGCTAGGGTGGAAAGGGGTAAACAGCACTGCAGAGAGGGTCCCCATGTATAGTGCCGTGCCATGAGGCAAAGGGACTCTTTCTCAGAGGGTTCCCCACATGGGACATGCCCCCTCCCTGCCCTGAATAGCGGGACCAGGTGCTGGGGGCCAGGACTGGGGGGTCCAGCAGCGAACAGGGAGGGTCTGTGTGCAAGTTGGCAGGAACTGGGCAGGGCCAGGAGGTGCTGGGAGAGCGTCAGGGTAGCATCGGCTCCACAGCTGGGCCGGGAATGCTGCCAGCACATTCCTGGGGCTGCCGGGCCAGTGAGTGTGTGTGGGCGCAGGGCAAGTGCACAGCTACCGCTGACCCTGCACACTGCCCACCCTGATGGTCCCACACTGCCCCCGGGCCACCACGACCCCACCGTGTCCCCAGTCATGCCCCAGACTCCTGCAGCCACTCCCAGACACGGCCACCCTCATGGAGCTGTGCTGCCAGCCCAGCACTGTCCCTCAGGGTACTCTCTCCTTGGAGCTGCTGGACACCATGGGATACATGTCTCTGCACAGACAACCCCAGCATGCTGAGGACAGGAGGATAGGAGGGAGCCCACCCAGTCCAGTAAGCCCACCTAGCCCAATCAGCCCACCCAGGCCCAGGCAATGCATCTTTGCTTGCAGAAGCAAGGTCAGTAGCACCCAAAGCTGCAGCAGGAGAGTGAGTGGAGATTCAAGGATGGAAAGAAGTTGCCAAGATCCTTCTCAGCATTGCATTTTCTGGGAGCCTCCTGCTCCTCTGGCTCAGATCTCCTCTGTGCTACAACCAGGCACAGGTCCTCCACAGGGAGGGCCTGAAGTATTGAGGGGGTACCCCTAGGGGATGTCGTCTTACCCTGCCACTCTGGCTCACCTTTCCCGAGGTCCCCACTGCAGAGGGGGCAGCCCCCATGGCCCCACTTCTGCCCTCACTGCTGTGACAAGTGACACAGGCAGTGACACAAGTGGTGGCACAGTCAGCTCCCTGGAGTGACAGGCACAAGTGTCAGTCTCCCAGATTCCTGCACGGCTGCAGGATGGTAATGTGGGCACTGGAGCAGCCTGTGCAGACAGGATGCAGGGAAGGGTGCCAGATCCAACTGTACTGGGCACATTCCCTTCTCTGGGCTACAGCCCAGATCTACCTTTCCTGGGGCATCCTGGGTTGGAAAGGGTTAAGGAAGCAGTGTGAGTCCAGCAGGGACCCCCCAGAGCAGAGGCAAAGTCTCAGCTCACAAACAAGGCTGCCAGGACACCTAGCAGAGTGGGACCAGGGAACAGACACCCCTCTCCTGGAGCCAGCCCTTCTCCCCCCTGCATGACCATGTTGCCAGGAGGTGACTCAGTGGCTCTAATGAAGGTATCATGAAAGACAGAGGGACTGGGCCAACTGGCAGGAAGCCCCTCACTCAGGCCCAGCCTCACCAGACCCCTCACCTTCATGTGGTGGGGTGCCAGCTGGCATAGAGTGCTCAGCACCCCAATGCCTTTCTGGGAGTGACTGGGGGTGTAGGGGCCAGACTGGGCTGTAGGACATGGTGGACTGAGAACCTGGAGCAGGTCCATGATCAAGGGCAGTACAGCACCAGTTCCAGCAGTGCCACAGGGATGGCCCAGGGACATGGCACACCTGCAGCAGTGCTCAGCATCCCACACACTGGCAGCTCCACCTTGCACATGCAGCCTCCCTCTGCCTCCACCTCCCCACTCCTGCTCCCAGGCCTTGCCAGCCCCTTCCCAGCCCAGCTCCTATGGCAAATACACCTTGCCCAAGCCCATCCATCATGGATTAGCTATTTTCTATCAGCATTTATCTCCAGACAATCTCACTCCTGCCGTGACAGCCTGATGCCTCCAGCACCCTCCCTCCTGCTACCAGGCAGCCCTGATAAAGGGCCGCTCTATCTTATCAGGCTCCCCAGCAGTTACACATTAATGGTGCCATCTCCAGCACTTGGCTGGGGTGGGATGCACCCAGCCCAGCAATCATCCCTGGGTGATGGGGTGATTGGCACTGAGCCCAGGAAAGAGGGCACAGGCAGGGCAGGCAGGCTGCAGGCAAGGGCAGATTGTGCGGCTGAGGTTCCCAGAATGGCTCCAAAGCAGATTGATCCCACCAAGGTTGGGGGAACAGTCCCTGCCCCCAGCCCAGGGCAAAGAGCAGCTGCTATCGCTGCGTGCACTGGACTGTTTGCTCTATCGCCCATTAACAGCCGCCTTATCCGTTACGTAGGGGCCAGTGACAGCCCAAAGCCCACTGGCCAGGCAGGGGCATTGATCATGGGAAAGGGAGGGGGTGCTCCAGATAACCCCTGCAGACAAATGGGTTTCTAATGGGGCCATAAGCCTTGCACCTCCTGGCCCAGCCCATCTCCAAGGGAATGGGGGAATGTGGCCCTGAAAGGACCCTCACCCCGCTTGGGATCCAGCTTTGCCCACATCCCAGACACCAGCAAATCCTGGGTGAAAGCCCTCTGCTGGGAGGTGTAACCTCAGTAGACCTGTGCTCAGAAAGTCATGGGCTATCCAGAACAGGGCCATCCATGAAGAATAAGAACCCCGTGCCCATGGTATTGCCTTGGCATTGATGGCACACCTGGCACCTGGGTACTTCCACTCCCCCCAGTGCTGCAGCATGAAGCCTCTGGGGTGCTCTGTTCCTCCAACCCCTGCACCCCAAGCACACCCAAACACAGACCCCATGGGGCACAGGACAATGAAGGGGGGTGGGAGCACAGAGTAGGAACCAGTGACCCCTGCCCCATGACAGGACATGCCTCTGGGGTGCCAGTCAGGATGGGACAAGGGCACTGATGGATACTGGGGGCACCTTGCACCCACATCACATCCCCATGGGGCAAGCAAACCAGCCTTTCCAGACAAAATCACCCCAGTGACACACAGTGCCAGGTTGGGCTGAAGGGGTGCATGCAGGGTTGCTCCGTGAGAGGGTGATGGGCATAGAGCACCATGGACCGAGGAGGGAGGGNACTACTATGGGTGGCAGCCCGAGAACCTGCCCCAAGGGCGCTTCTACGGGCGGGAGCCGCAGTGCCTCGACATCCCGCCCGACATGCAGCTCTGTCGCGACGTGGGCTACAAGCGCATGCGGCTGCCCAACCTGCTGGAGCACGAGACCATGGCCGAGGCCAAGCAGCAGGCTGGCAGCTGGGTGCCCCTACTCGCCAAGCAGTGCCACACTGACACCCAGCTCTTCCTCTGCTCCCTCTTTGCCCCCGTCTGCCTCGACCGTCCCGTCTATCCCTGTCGCTCCCTCTGTGAGGTGGTACGTGACTCCTGTGCCCCCGTCATGGAGTCCTATGGCTTTCCCTGGCCTGAGATGCTGCACTGTGGCAAATTCCCCTCTGACCACGAGCTCTGCATTGCCGTCCAGTTTGGGAACAGCAAAGCCACACCTCCACCAGGTAAGTGGGAAGGGTACTGTGATGGGATGGGGGTGCATGTGGGGCCCCTGCACCCCCCATCCCTTCACCCCTCAAAGAAGAGCCCAGGATGCTGGTGCTGGCCAAGGATCCTGTGTCTGCAGCAGGGCACCAGCAGCATCAGCTGCTTTGTCTGGACACCACTCATTGCTCAAGGGAGCTGGGCACCTCCACAGAGCTGCCCCAGGACAGGGGAGAACATGGGATGAGGTGGGAACCACCGGCAGATCCTCCACAGTGCTATCTATATCCCTCTCCACCCTCTGGGTCCCATGCCAGCAGCAAAAAGCATACTTCACCTGTGGGTCTCAATCCCATGTTACTGCTGCAGGGTGGCTGNCCCCGTGGCCCGGGGAGGGAGGGAGGGCTGGGGCAGCGGGGTGGGCGGGCTGACGGGGGGCCGGGGGCCCGGCAGCCAGAGCAGATTGGCTGCCGGCGAGGCCTCCAGCCTTCTTAGAAAGGGCAGCGAGCGTGGGAGGCGCTAAGGGAGCAGGCGAGGTGCCGAGGCAGGCTGCCGTCCCGCTCGGCAGGCACGGCCGGCAGCCGCAGGCGGGCAGCGGCGATGCCGCGGGCGGGCAGCGCCCCGGGCTCCGGGAGCACCGCGCTGCTGGCCCTGGCCCTGGCGCTGGCGCTGGCGGGGTCCCTGAGCGACGGGCNCAGCTCTTCCTCTGCTCCCTCTTTGCCCCCGTCTGCCTCGACCGTCCCGTCTATCCCTGTCGCTCCCTCTGTGAGGTGGTACGTGACTCCTGTGCCCCCGTCATGGAGTCCTATGGCTTTCCCTGGCCTGAGATGCTGCACTGTGGCAAATTCCCCTCTGACCACGAGCTCTGCATTGCCGTCCAGTTTGGGAACAGCAAAGCCACACCTCCACCAGGTAAGTGGGAAGGGTACTGTGATGGGATGGGGGTGCATGTGGGGCCCCTGCACCCCCCATCCCTTCACCCCTCAAAGAAGAGCCCAGGATGCTGGTGCTGGCCAAGGATCCTGTGTCTGCAGCAGGGCACCAGCAGCATCAGCTGCTTTGTCTGGACACCACTCATTGCTCAAGGGAGCTGGGCACCTCCACAGAGCTGCCCCAGGACAGGGGAGAACATGGGATGAGGTGGGAACCACCGGCAGATCCTCCACAGTGCTATCTATATCCCTCTCCACCCTCTGGGTCCCATGCCAGCAGCAAAAAGCATACTTCACCTGTGGGTCTCAATCCCATGTTACTGCTGCAGGGTGGCTGTCCCCTGGAACAGGGGAGGGTACATCAGCCAAAGGCAGACCAGAGTCAGGATCAGGGCTGTGACTCCCTTTAGGCTGGGGCCACCCTCATTGTTGCTGTGCTTCAAAGTGCCAGCATCTGGTGGAAAGGTGTCTCCATATCCCCTTCCCTGGTGGGGGATTCTGGGACCCTGGCCAGCGAGGTGCTCTGTGCCCCCCTCATCACCCCAGCACAGCTGCCTAGGGAGCAGAGGAACTGCTGGAGCATTCCCAAGCATGTCCCAGAGGAGCCGGCCCAGATGACAAGTATCAGCAGCAGGAAGCTATGACAATGACTGGTCTCTCACCGTAGTGTCCAAGATCTGCACCCAGTGTGAGATGGAGCACAAGGCGGATGGCATGATGGAGCAAATGTGCTCCAGTGATTTTGGTGAGTGCTGGGGTCTGCTTCCCAGCCCCCCTGGAGAGCAGTCTGCCTCCCCCAGGTCTGACAGGCGTTCGCCAGGGGGCAGGGTTGTATGGGGACAGCTGCATGGGAGATCCCTGGCCATTCCCTTCGGACCTCCCGTACTTGGGATGGGTGCACCACAAGAGAAGACACTGGTGGGAGGATAGGCAGAATGGGACATTTGGGAGGTTCACTGGAGGCCTCTGCTGAACGCCCCCAAATAACTCCTTTCCCCTCCCCACACAGTAATTTCCCCAGAGACCCACCCCAGGGATGGGCTGCACCCTGTTCTGCACAGGTGCCTGGCCCAGACCTTCCCCTCCCAAGTACCCCAGCAGTGCCCTCCTCTCTCAACCGTGCCCCACTGGCTGCCCCACACAGTGGTGAAGATGCGCATCAAGGAGATGACAGAGGAGAATGGGGAGCGGCGGCTGGTGGCAGCCCAGAAGAAGAAGGTGCTGAAGCTGGGCCCGCTCAAGCGCAAGGACACCAAGAAGATGGTGCTGCACATGAGGAATGCAAGTGCCTGCCCCTGCCCCCAGCTTGACACCCTCAGTGGCAGCTTCCTGGTGATGGGCCGCAAGGTGGGTGGCCGCCTGCTCCTCCTGGCCATCTACCCCTGGCAGAAGCACAACAAGGAGATGAAGTTCGCAGTCAAGTTCATGTTCTCCTACCCTTGTCCCCTCTACCACCCCCTGCTCTATGGGGCTGGGCAGCACTAGGGTTCTGCCCACCTTTCCCTCTCACAGGACTCGTGTACTGGTCCAACACTGCATCCCTGACATCCCTAACTGCGCCCCGGGACTCCAGCTCTGCTCACCTCAGCCCCTTGGCTGTGCCCTCCCTGCTCTGCATCCCCAGAATTCCCAGCTGCATTTGTGGCACCTTTGATCCACAGCCAGAACCCCTGCCTTCTTCTGAGAGCCTTTTTCTGCACCCCTGGGACCCCTGTTCTTCTCCCAGAATCCCTGCCCACATCCAGGAGTTTAGGCTGGACCCAGGACCCTTGCTCTGCATGCCTGTGAGCCCTGGTCTGCACCAGAGACCCTTGGCTACTCCCAAGCTCCCTGCCTAGCAGCTCAGGGACCCTTGCTTTCATTTAGGATCCCTGCTTGGCTCTCTTGGGACCACTTGGCTGCACCTCAAACCCCTACGCTGTATTCGTGTCCCCTGCCCAGCTCCCTCCTGACATGACCCAGATTCTCAACCCCCTCAGTCCCTACTTCAGCCCTCCAACATATCTCATGTCCACACCTTGAGCTAACACCCCAGCCCTGGATCTCACCTCTGTACAGACCCACCCCAGCCAAGCCAGGTCCTTCCTGCCCTACTGTCCCCACAGACTGTGCCCAACAAGACCAAGTGCCCAGAACAGCAGCCTCTGCCATTCCACATGGCTCAGTATGCGTCTGGGGTCCACCTCCAAGCCCCTCAGACCAGCTGTGCTGCATCCCTCACACACACCCCTACCATGACCCAGCCCAGGTACCCCTTGTCCATACACACCACAGTAAATTATTCCACCTCAGAGAAGTCTGTGTCCAGCTTGCTGTGATTCATGGGCAACTGCTCCTTGTGGAGCCCAGAAGAATGGGAGAAGGGTCCCAGTCCTGCCCACTGAATGGGGCAGCCTGAGAGAGTGGGGTCACCCCAGGCTCTGGCTCTACCCCCTCCAGCTGCCATGCCCAGAGCCTGAGGCTGGGCAGTCCAGACAAGCCAAGGGATGGTCAGAGGCATCGTTGGAGGCTCCGGCACCCCTGCCACTCCAGGGACCCTGAGAGGGTGTCAAGATGAGGAGGATGAGGGGACTGGGGCATCGCTGCTGCTGGAGCCCCAGAGATGTATCTGGCAGTGTTTGCCAGGGAGGTTTCTCCCTCTGTCATCCCAGGGGACAGATTCACAGGCTGAGAGCTAGCAACATGTGAGCAGCCTGGCACTGAACTCAGTGGGGGACAGATCCTGGACCAGCCAGCCTCCCACTCTGGCCACCCCACACCCTACCACCTGAAAGCCCTGTCTGCAGCTCCCTGCCAGCCCTGCCCAGCTGCCAGACCTCCCACACCACAACCTCCAGCCTCGTCTCAAAAGATACATGGTGCCACCCACTTGCACCAGCCAGAACCCTCCCAGCAGCACAAGGACCAGGGCAGCCCTCAACCTAGCCCCTCTGATGGCAGAAGGGTGCTGTCCCTCAGCTGGGCTTGGTTCGACTCCCCTGGTTGCCCCCTAGTCCCAGTTGGCAAGGGGGGCAGCCTGCCCACCCTAGCCCTGTTTACTCAGTGTATACTTGTATCCTCCTGTCCCAATGGGTGAGTGAGGCATGAAGGTGGCCACCTGGATATTTACCCAATGCCTGGCTGTCTGACACTGCGTCTTCTCATCAGAGCTGGCCTGGCCACAAGGGAGCCTCCCAGGACAGGAGGGAAATTGAGGCTGGGGGATGTCTGCACCCATCCTCTTCCAGCCTGGCAAGACCACTGGGCACCTGCCTTGCACTGCACTGGAGTGACCTCTTCTCCCTCTGCCCTCCTTGGGCATGGCCTTGGCCCCACTGGTGAGCCTCCAGAGCCCCTAATAGCACTCGCATCCCACTCCAGAGAGGGATATGTTCCTGTGCCCCTGCCCTGTGGCCAGCTAGCCCCTGCCCCAGCCTCACACTGGAAGCAAGCAGTTACTGCTCCCACCTCCCTCCCTGGCCCCTGCGGAAGAAAATGAGGAAGAATTCAAATATTATTAGAAGGTATGTTCAGAGATTGACTGCTGAGCACACTGCATAGGAATAAACATTGTCAATTATGACATTTTACTGCAAAACTTAAAATGCATAAATAAAACCCCATCTCCCACAGTGCAAGTTTATCTGTAGTCCTCTGTATTCTGTGCCATTAGCATCTTTCCAGGGAGTGTTCAGACATACACGGCCATCATGCTCACTGCTCCTAGTGTTTTCTCTACAAGGATAAGTAACCACTCTGCCTCCCACCATCAGCTGAGCTCTATAGCTCACCCTCCTCAGCCCCTCACAGCCCAGTACACACACAAATACCACAGCTCTTGGGGTGCTACACAGCCCTGCCCCTATTGCAGCTGCTCCACTGCCCCCAGTAACTGTTGAGCCCTGTATGCCACCCCCCCCACACACACAGCATAACCCAGACACCCTCATTATCAATGCCAAGACCAGTTTTTCCCCAGATTTCCATGGGAAGGGGCTTATGAGCCACAGACAAGAGGAGCACTTAGGCTGCCCCATATGAGGTCCCACGCTGGTGGGGTGTACATCCTGAAGCGAGGTCTGGGCTCCAGCAACCTCTCAGCCTGGTTGGTGTCAGAGCCTGGTGGGCACTGGACAATGCCTGCCCAACAGTACCAGCACCCCCAGATTCCCTGGCTGTGGGGAAGCTGCAGCTGGTTGGCAGGGTCCCAGGCCATGGCTGTTCCCAGCTGCACAGCAGCCAGGGTCACATTCCTGGAATAGCTGGGAGCTTTGCTGTTCACACAGGGAAAGGTCATCCTTGTGCACACAGGCAGCTGGTGGGACCACTGCTGGGTAGGGCAGGGGAAGGGGAGCAGCCACAGAAGGCAGAGGAAGTCCAGCAGCTTCTGTCAGAGCTGGGGTGTTCCCTGGCTCCAGCCCACCATAATCCAGCGCTGGCACAGCCAAAGGGAAGCTGCACACAGCTCTGAGCAGGGAGCAAATAAGGCTATAGCAGGACAGAAGATGCAAACTCTAGTCAAGCACAGAGAGCTGGTGGCAGAAACACACCATTTCTCCATGAGCACCTGCAGGGCCAAGGCCACAAAGGTATCAGAGTCACCTGGGACTGGGACAGCTTTCACTGGGACAAGACAAGAGACAGCTGAGGACAAGAGATTTATTGGTCATTCTCTATATGTTATTATATATTAATCTGTAGTAGAAAGCTGCAGTCACTAAGTGCACAGAGCAGCACCAACTCCTGCCTCTTCTCACACGGGAGACCCAGCTGCACAGCCCAGTCCAAACTCACCCTCTTGCCTCCTTTGCACTACAGCCAAATCCAGGGGCAAAAGACTAAATCTGCAGGCAGTGAGGCCAAGGAGCACAGCAGTGACTAACAGGGTCTTAGTTGAGCAGGACCAAAGACCACATCTTCTGTGGATGCAGGTAGAGTTCTGACTTGATCCCAAAAGTACAGTCACTTATAGCACAGTACTGGGAAAGGTAGGGACAGAGCCCTGAGATTGTTCCAGCCCACCCAGGAGGTGAAGGCAGGACCACAAATGGGAAGAATAGCTCCTCCATGACTGAAACAGGCCACAGGGCCTGGGCAAGCACATGGCAGGATGCAGCAAGTGCCAGAGAACACCCAGGGCTTGGAGCAGCTGCAGGGATGGGGCACAGCCTTGGGCAAAATTCCACTGCAGGGACCCAGCCAGTGCATGGCAAGGAGGGCTGGTCAGGCCCAGCCTGGCACTGGCAGGAGCAGTGAGTGCAAGCATCCTCTGTCAGGGAATGCCACACCGGGATCCAAACAGTTCAGGTGCCCAGTGGCAAGGGTGCCCATCCACTGTCCCAGGTGTCAGGCAGTGCAGGACACAGGAGATGGCTGGGCCTGTTTCATCACTTGATGAGCACCTGGTTGCACAGAGCACACACGAACACCGTCTCCCTCTGAGCCTCTGGGGCTGGAAAGGAAAGTAGGCGTCAGAGATGCTCCCCCTTTCCCACCAAGGGCTAGGGACACCAGCCACGGAGTTGCTCTGAGAGCTGAAAACCCATCACTGCTCTGCTCTGAGCCAGTCTGTGCTGGGCAGGTCCTGTCTACCCTCCCCACCAAAGCTGGGGCAAATCCCCAGGCAGACAACACAGGTGGAAGCAGGAGCTCTGCCCTCCTCTACCATTCCACTCACCAGTGGCTCCCATCACAGCCTTGGGGACTTTGAAGGAACAACACCTGGAGCAGAAGCTGTTCCCACAGTTACTGCAGTTGCGCTGTGGAGAGAGAGGGAGGTGAGTCCCAGATGTACATCAGACTAACCCAGGGATAAGGGAAGGGCGCCATGAGTCTGCAGAAGGGGAAGGCAGGAGGAAGGCAGCAGTGTGAGGCTGGAGGGGATGGGAGATACATCCTTCCCAGAACTGCCCAGGGACTGTGCCAAGCGTCACACACAGGGACTCAGATAAGGCAACAAAGTGGCCTTTGCTCCTGTCATTCCCACAAGTAGACCCATACTGTGCTTCACCAGAAATCTCTGAAGCCACAGGACATGGACTAAACTAGGGCACAGAGCTACAACAGCACATGTGGGTTTGGTCTGAGTCAGCTACCACAGGAGTAAATGGACAACTGCTGCACAGCACAAGGGATCCCTGGCACCATTAGGTATGTGGCAACACCCAGCACTTAGATGAGGTCATGCAGGCTGAGACCAAGGTCAGACACCTGAGCTGCTGGAGAAAGCCAGGACAAGCCAGCCATAAGTAACACCTCTGCCCCAGGTGCAGATAGCAAGCTGGGGTAAAAGCCAAAGACTCACCCTCTTCTTGAGCACAGAGAAGGTGGCTGCACAGCCTGTGCAGCTCCCTAAAAAAAAGACAACAGAGGTCAGGGAGGGCTCTGATGCCTGGGGCTGTGAGTGGTACAGGAACAGCTGTTGTAAAGGCTCAGCTTGGAGATGACATTGCTGCACCTTCCCAACCTTGCCCTTTCTAGGAGGGCTGAGAACCTCCTCCTCATGGAGAGGAGAAGGTCATTGGAGGTGTCAGCACAGCCCTGACAGGTACCACACCACTCTGTCCACTCCCAGTCCCATGGTCACCAATGGAAGCAGCACAGATCCCTCTGCTGAGCTCCCCCAAGCAGCACCTGCTCCCAAACTTACCGAAGTTGTTGCTGGGGTAGCGCTTGCGCAGGCGCTCAGTCAGGCGTGACACTTTGCTGCGGATCACCTCGTTTTTGCTCATAAAACCATTGTCTGGGAGGCTGAGATCAAAATCTGCTGAGCACTGAGAGCTTTCGTCATCCTCCTGCAGAGAGCAAAGGCTGCTGAGCACAGAGTTTGGTTGAGGGTTGCAGGACAGTCCACCCCAGAGACAGGCACCCAACAAGCAGGATGCTTCACCTGGCATTGCCACAAGCCACTGGCAAACCAGGCAAAGGCTGTCAGCTCCAGCTGGGAGGAGATGCCCCTCTTGCACATTTTGGCATGGTAGTACTCACCATGACCAGCAGCTGGTTCTCCTTCTCCCGCAGCATGGGACAGAAATGAGAGTGAGTACAGATGGAGTCAGAGGCCCCCAGCCCCACAATCACCCTCTCTGAGCACCCAGCTTGCCCACCAAGGCCCTTTCCCACCTCAGCTGCCCTGCAGGCACAGCCCACCCCCCACCAGCCTCAAACCTCAATAGCATCTTTGAACTCTTCATCAGGCTCTGCCTCCTCCGCCTCCTCCACGCTGCCAGGGGTAAGGTCCTGCAAGAGATTCACAGAACTAGTCCAGCTGTTCTCCTGCCTCTGTTCAAAGGAGGGCCCACATTTCTGCAGGACATTCCAGGACAGTGAAACAGGCCTCAGGCAGTCCCACAGGAAGACACAAGTCCAAGAAGGTGAAATGAGCCCCTGCCTTCCCAGACCACATCCTTACACATAGCAAAAGGGCAGAGTCAAGCCCCTGGGGCCGCAGAGAAGCCTCCCAGGAGTAGTTCACAGGCTTCCAGCAAAGCTGGCAGCTCAAAAAAGTTTGTGAGTAGAGGGACACAGGCATGGTCAGACCCAAGGGGCTGACTCTGCAGCTCCCACCCCACAACTGCCAGTCTTGCCCCTATCTCACCTCTGCGCTGGTGGGTGTGGGGGTCCGATCTGGGACAGTGACTGCTGGCAGAGGTTCAGCAGGCTCTGGAGTGCTCTCAAGGGGTTTGGTGCCCACACACTGCTCAATCGAGGCCTTGAGCTCCATTATCACTGGTAAGAGGGGAATGTAGCTGGAGTATGGTGGCACTTGCCTTCTCCCAGTCCCACCACACAAAAGCCATTTGCAAGAGTTGATCTTCAGGGCTCAGGGGGGGACATTGGCACAAACAACCTTTACCCATCCAGTGCCCTGAGCCCCCTCTACTCACACATCAAAGTCAGGGCAGCAAGGAACCCCCTAGCACCTGCCCCAGCTCAGGACAGGGAACAGCAGGTGCCTTAGTCACAGCTCAGACACAACCAACGCTCCTCCATCACGTGCCACAGGACAGAGAGTGCCTCCAGCTCCTCTCCCTTCCAATGACACATTTTCAAGCCTGTGTCATACATTGCCACAGGCACTGAATGTGTTTCAAGTCCTGAAGAGCTGGGTCAGGGACTCAGAGTGAGGGTGATGCTCACACACAGACCGCATTGCCAGGCCATGGTTCAACACAGGTCAAAGAGAAGAAATCAGCACCCAGGCTGGGACACACAACAGGAGAGACCCTCACCTCCAACAGCTAAGTCCTGGGACTATGCCACCCACCCTGGGCTGCTGAGCACCATCCCTAGGGCATTGTCGACCTTAAGGGGGTTCAAGCAGAGCCTAACACAGGACACTGTGCTCACATGAGGGTGCTGGGAGAGGTCCAGGGGAGCATCCCTGGCTTCAGAGGCCCTTTCCTCAACTTATCCCACACAGAACATTTCCAGGGAGGTCTCATACCTTGGTAGAACTGGGTGTTGCCCAGGAAGAGGGTGCTGTTGACAATGGCCAGGACCCAGCAGAGGGGCAGTAAGTAAAGGACACAAACAGTGCCCAGCAGTGCCCCATAAAACCTATGAAAAACAGCAGGATATTGCAGTCAAGTCAGAGCAACTCACACCACAGCATAAAACCCCTTCCTTCATCTGGTGTTCCACCTGCTCTCTCCAAATATCAAACACACCAAACATAACTTCCCAGGCCTGTCTGGGCACCTCTCCCCACCAAGCCCAGTGCAGGGTGTCTACTCACTGGGAAGAGACAGTGGGGTTCTCCCAGTACAGCACACGGTACACTGCCTCACAGTTGCAACACATCCCGCTCAGAAACCCCTCCAGCTGGATCAGGCTGTGAATGAGACCTCACAGTCACAAAAAAGCCCCACAAACACACACCCTGATTCCCCCACACTCACACGGGTCACGGTGGCCAGTCTGGCACAAACCCAGACTCCCTGCAGAGCCTCAGAGAAACCTTCCCGGCTGCAGAGGCCCCCACAGCCCCAGAGCTGGGGCGCCCCAGGGACTCACAAGCTCTTGACCTGGGTGATGGCCTCTTGCCGCGAGAGCTGCACCTTGCGCAGGTCCTCCCTGCGGACGCTGTGGTACCTCCTGCGCACCAGCTCCGGCTCCGACGGCCGGGCCCTGCACGTCTCCTGCAGGTAGCCCAGCAGGGCCGGCACCGCGACCAGCAGGGCGAGCACCGAGTACCAGGCAGCTGGAAGAGGCGAGACAGCGTCAGCGCCAAGAGCTCGGTGCGGGGTCCGGCCCTGCCCCCCGACACGCACCTTGGCCGAGGGTGAGCAGGAGGAAGTTGAGGCCGAGGCAGACCAGGAGTGAGCACACGGGCCGCTGCCACCTGCCGAGACAGGGCAA
>VWZF01003792.1:47898-71837 GCA_013396755.1 Sclerurus mexicanus
CCTCGTGTGGCGGTACGCGGGCCAGCAGCGCATGGCCCGAGCCCTGCGGCGGCTCCGGCGGCACCGAGCGGCCCGGCCCGGCGGCGGGATGGCGGCGCTGCGGCGCTTCGGCCACCTGCGGTAGGTGTGGGCCTGGCGGGCCGCGTAACCGGGGAAGCGCGGCCAGGCCACGCCGCTAACACGTGCTTCTTCCCTATAGAATCGCGGAGAAGGAGCTGGAGAGCGACTGCGGGGCCGAGACGGGCTCGGGGCCCCTGTAGCGGCGCTGAGCGGCCGGGCCGGGGAGGAGCGGGGCTGCTGGAGGGTGGGGGTTGGGGCTGCCCGGCTCTCCGAGGACACTAAATGTATTGGGTAGGGTGGTTAATAAAGGGTGTACAGTGGTGGTTGTGTGAGGCTCTGGCTGTGTCCTGTCCATCCCTGGCCTTCCCCCAGGGTGACAGAACCATGGTCCAGGCCATTGTACTGCACACAGTGAAATAGAAACAGTCCCACAGAACCAGTCAGGTTGGAAGGGACCACACTGGGTCATCTGGTCCAACCCCCCTGCTTAAGTAGGATCATCCTAGAGCACATGGCACAGGATTGCATCCAGACAGTTCTTGAACATCTCCAGCAAGGGAAACCACCACAGCCTCTCTGGGCAATCTGTTCTCATGCATGGTCACTTGCAGTGACTGCTCTGGCACAGCTGCAGAGCAGCTGGAGAACAAGCTGCATGCTGCCCTGCAGGACAAGAAATGCTCAGAAGAGAAAACACAGATTCTTCAGGGAAAAGATTTCTCTGCTGGAGGACCAGCTGGCAAAGCTGGGGAATGTACCGCCCAGAGAAGAGAAAGGAGAAGTCAAGTGGGATGTTCTGAAGCTGGAAGAGCTGAAGCAGGAGGCATCCAGCCTCACTGCCAAAGGAGCAGAGCTCCAGGCCACCACAGTCCTGGGGCTGGACAAGGAGAAACAACTGTGTGGGGCAGCCCTGCAGACCGAACGTGGCCACTTGGAGGAGAAGTAGCAGCTGGGCAGCCTTATCACCAGTCTCCAGCGCTCCCTCTCCAAGAGCCACTGGGCCTGGGAGAGACGGGCGCAGGACCTGTGGGCATGGGATGCTGAGGGGCAGGCTAGGTGGCTGACCCCGCTCAAAACCCAGCATGAGCAGACCCTGTCGGAAATGGACTCTGCCCTGAAGCAGCTCCAGCAGGTGCAGGAGACCAATGCATCCCTGAGCAGGTATCCATGGATATCAGCCAGGCTACCTTGTCTGAGGAGCCCCAACCTGCTCTAGGGTGCTGCAGAGACACACATGTGGCCGGCTAAACAGCAGCTGTTATTCAGACAGTTGCATGGTTTAAATACATTACATACATTTCTACAGTGCATTAGAACAATACATTTTGGGTCAGTCAGATGCAGCTGGGCCTGGTCGGGGAGCTGGGGTCTCCACTGTTGCCCCCTCTGTGCTTGCACAGCCAGTGCTGAGCCCCCTCACCACTGCAGGAGACAAGAGAGCTGCTCTCCCCTCCCAGGCTCAAGCAGCAGAGCCCCAACCTATCTCCATTCCCCTCGCTCCCCGAAGATGGGCTAACAGGACAACAAGACCCAACACCAATTTCCCCCAGCAGCAGGAGAAGCCACAGCTCAAGGCAAGCAAGTGCAGGCAGCAGCCCTGGTACTGTTCCATACAACACAAGCTCAGCAGCTGCTGGGGAGAGAGGGGCTCTCTGTCTCCCCCATCCACAGCAAACCTGTGAGATTGTCAGCTCCAGGGCAGCTAGGAGCCCATGCTGGTCCCCCAATACTTCCACCCATGTGGCAGAAGGGCCCCTCCAGCCCTTCCCTGGCAGACCCCTGCCCCTTGAGGGGGTCCCTAGGCACAGACAAGGCTGGCACCATGCTGGCTGCACAGCAGCCAGGGAGCTTGCTCGGAGCAGGGGAAAAAGCCAAGCGAGAGCAGCCAGGGAGACCTGGCAAGAGAAATGGACTGGGGCAGCAGAGGGGGAGCCGCCTGCTCTTCACAAGGACAAGCCAGCACCTCCTTCCCCTTAGTGTCTAACTGTGCCAAGCCAGCCCCATGTGTTGTCCCTCTTATGTCCTCTCCTCGAGCCCCCAGCCAGAGAACAGCCATTCATTGTGGTCCCCACTGCACCAGTGGGCAGCAGGAACTCCCCCTGAGGAAAGCAGCGTGCACGGGGTTGGGGCAGAGGAGGGACAGTGGAGGAGTACACCACACCCTTAGAGAAAGGGAGGGGGTATCACCTGCTACAGGCCTTCCCAGCCCAGCAGCTGGCACGGTGGGGAAAAAAAGGGCCAGTGGCTGGTGTAAAGGGCTGGACGGATCCTGGCCTGGGCAGCCTGTTCAACCCAGCCCCAAGCAGGGGTGCTCAGAACCACATGCAGGCCAAGGAAGGGAGGCAGGGGCCGGGTCTCAGTCATGCCACAGTTCCCGGTGGATTCCCGTACCTCCCCCTGGCCTCTGCCCCAGGCAGGGCACTGAGCTCCAATGGAGCCGGGGAGGGACCATGCCCAACCTGCCTGGCTCCTCCAGTTCAGCTGCAGGTTCCTCCAGCTGCGCCTGCTCGCTCTACCCTGAAGGTCAAGTCCCAGCCACAGGAGCCAGCAGTGGCCCAGCTCCTCTTGCAGTGCTAGTCCAAGATGGCCAAGCCCTGCCTCTGGCTCCCACAGCTACCACCATGAGAAGAAAGGCTTCCGGCTCTGGAAGCTCTGCGTGTAGGACTCACTGGCAGAGCGCTGGTGGGAACGTGCTGTTTCCACAATCACAGGCGGCATCTGAACCAAGTGCAGCGGGCTCTTCCCATCTTTCAGCGCCTGAGTCAGGTTCAGGATCTGTATGGCATAACAGAGCAAAGCCTCAGCTGCCCCACAGCAGCATCAGAGAGCATGACTCCAGCATCCTTCCTGCCAGAGGCAGGACTAGGCTCCATGCCTCATTCAACTGCCTCCCCTACACAAAGCTTACCTGGCCTCTCATGACAGCAATCTGCTTGTGAAACTGTCCCCTGTCAAAGCCAGGGTCTTTCTGCAAGAGAGAGCAGAGAACACAGTGGGATCCATCCGCTGCCTCACGCCATGCACAGGATGCCTATTCCTCAAGTAAGCCTCTCCCCACCTGTCCCACAGGTTTCCTGCTTCTCTCCACACTGAGTCTTCAGCTCCTGGTAGAGGGATAGCCCTGGTATGCCTCAGCTCAGAAACACTGTCAGCAGCTTCACCACCATTCTGTCCCCTGCAGCCTTGACAGGGAGCTCCCCAATACCACCCCCACTTTTCTTTCTCCTATATCATCTTTAGCCACTGCCCCAGCTCACCTTGAAGAGCTCATACAGATCTTCCTCCAGGTCCTTGACAAAATTGGGGTCTGAGATCTTGGGAAGAATCAGGTCCTTGATCTCCTGTGAAAAGGGAATTTTGGCCTGGGGCAGCCATGCCCAGTAGAATGGATCTGTGGGAGGAAGCAGGAGACATTAGAACTGGGGAAGCCAAAGCATGGTGCCACATGCCTCTACGTGCTAGATCCCCTGCATCTGGGACACAGGGTCTAGTATCAGCTTCCTACAGCCTCTGCTGAGAAGGAGCTGACCATGAACCCAGAGGTTTGCAGAGGCACAGCCCTAGCTCTCTCCTCTACAGTCTTTAGAGAGGATGCCCAAGCATGGAGTTGTACAGCTTGCCACAGTATTCTAGCACAGCCTAAGGGACTTACATGCTCGCCAGGAGTCTGGGTGTTTCAAGGGAAAGGCCAAACCATTGTCTATAGCAGCCAGCTTGATGATGGGCTCCTTCACCACCACCCAGTCACTGTCCTGAAAGGAAGCAAAGCCTGTCATGAAGAGGCCCACCCAGCAGAAAGAGTCCCTCTCCCACTCCCCACAGTCCCGCTGCCAGAATCTTTGCTCTGGCTACCACAGAGGCACAGCAGCCTCTTGCCTGTAGCCTCAGCCACAGGGAAACACTGTCTGCGTCAGGTGGGAGGGGAACAAAGCTGCTTCCCCCCAAGGCTTCACTCCAAGGATGCACAGATCCAGCAACACCAGTTTCCCCCACAGAGCCCAGCTGCCTCCTCACAAAGTCCCACTAGGCCACAAACCATCAATGCAAAGGGTAAAAGGCCCAGGAGACCAGGTCAGGCCTCCACACACTTGGAAACCCAAACCAGATGGGAAATTCCTGTCCTGCCTGACGAGCAGGCAACTTCTAGAAGCAGAGTCCCTGTGTAGCCTCTGCCCAGGAGGAGCCACTCACCCGCACACCTGCGCTGTCCAGGGGACAGTCATACTTGATGAGCCAGTTGTCATTGCCCCGATCTGCAGGGAGATAAAACCAGCTGTGTCAGCACTTCAGGCCTCCCTGCATCATGCTAGGCAGAAGACTATTCCTCCTCTGATCCAGAAGTGAGACAGAGATGTTTTAGGCCCAAACTCTACAAAATATGAAGATATGAACATCCCACACCAGGCAGCTGGCCCTACCTGTATTTCTGATGATGTAGTCCAGCACCACCAGCCGCTCAAACTGCAGCAGCAGCTGCCGGTTGGTGTTCTCTGGGAGCGGCTCAGCTTCAAACCGCCGCAGCCAGTAGTCAGCATCCTTGTAGCCTTCCACAAAGAGCTGGAAGGATCCCACCTGAAGCAAGGAGAAGCTGCGTCACAGAAGGTCATAAAAAATAGGGACGTGCTGGCAGGAGACTGACAGCCCTACCTTGGGTGGCAGACCAATGCGGTTGAAGCGCTGGCCAACTTTCGGCACCTTCTCCAGGGCCAGCCTCTTTCCTCGGGACTTCACCCTGTCGATGGCACTGTAGTTAAAGGTCTCACTGGCCAGATACACCACCTAGGGGCACAGGAGCGCAGATGTCAGCAGGGGCACCTGGCAAGTCGCAGGACTGCCTGATAAAACCAAGACACAGCATTTCCCACAGCTCTGCCCAGAACAAGAATCACCACAGCTTGAGCAGGAACAGTCCTGGTCTAAAGTTCTCAGTCCCTGAGGTCAGCAGTGCCACAAGACAAGGCACAAGCACAGGTGTGTGGAAGCACACAAGAGCCTCCCTGGAATGACATCCCAGCAGCTTTCCCCTCACCTTTGTGCGGGGAACAATGTTGAGTTCCAGTTTCTGGTCTACTAGGCTGGCACCCGCCTCTGACAGGTAGCCCTGGTTCAGGACTAGGCAGTCTCTCCCGAAGCAGCATGGGCAGCACAACTTCTGCAGCCACTTGGTCCACTTGGGGTTCAGTTGCCCGTATGGCTCCTCATTCTTGGGCTTGAAGACGCCAATGATTTTCTATGAGTGGGAGAGAGGAGGGCTGTTTCCAGGCAGCTGGCAGAGTTGTGACACGTCTCCCAGCCCTTCAGCCAGCCCACAGTGGGGACATTCAGGAAGAGGTCCAGAACAGCCCTTCACTGGGGCAATAACCAGACCCTGGGACTATGCAAACCCTGCAGCTCCCAGGAGGGAGGCAGACAGGGGCTGGGAGGGAACATCTTGCCAGCCAGTGACCCATCCCACAAAAACAGAGTTCTGCCCAAAGACCTTCATACCCAACTTGTCCCAGAAAACACCAGTGATGATGCAGTCCCATGGTAAACACACCAGTGTCATTCCAGCAACCTTTGGATGGCTGGGGAGTGTACTGCTCATTGTCGGTCATTGTGTCCACACAGAAGAGGGAGGGGGATAGCAATCCCTGCCCTGGCTCTGAAGTCCATTGAACAGCGCTGATCCCAAACTGATCAGAGGAGAAGGGACCAGAACAGCCGAGCAGCTACAGGACCCCCATGGCCCTGTGTTGGGGGCCCAGCAGAGACAGCAGAGGGGCTGGCTCTCACCATACACTGTGGATGAAAGAACACAGGCAGCTTCAAACTGGCCACCAGCTGGTACCAGCAGCACCCCCAGCTGCTCAATACAGCCTCACACACACTGACCCAACAGTGGGGACAACACAGGTACCCCACTGCCACAAAAGCCTTGTGCTGGGCACTGCACCATCACCGAGCCAGGGCTGCAAAGCCACACAGATGAGACAAGGGCCAGGGCAGGAGAAAAGCCACCCACTCCTGAAGGCCAGGCATCCCTGGGGGGCTGTGCAGCCACTCCGAGCTGGCAGCCCCTGCTCCAGAGTGACTCAGCAGCACATATAACAAGTCCTCTTCCCCATGGCTGGTGCCAACCTTGGCCTGAGTGGATGACACTTCCCCAAGCTGGGCTCCTGCCAGAATGTGGAAGTGGAACACGAGTTCCAGCACCTCAGCAGGGAACCCCAGGGCAATCCCAGTCTGTCAGGGGCCAAAAGCCAGCCCAGCACAGGCAGAAGCAGGGGTTTGTCTGCTAGGAAGAGGGAGAGGAAGGGATTGAGGGAACAGGATCACTTGAGCCATACCCAGATCACATGGTGGAGCCACTTCCCATAGGCAGGCAGGCAATCCCCCTCACCAGCCCCACGTGAAAGCACATAACTGCCAACACATCCTTGGATATGAGCCTGCAAAGAGGCTTGTCAGGAGCTCTGGCAGTACAGAGCCTGTGTTCCATGAAGCCATTCCAGCAGAACAAGGCCCATCCAGGCAGGGATAGCGTGAAAGCACTGGCCAGAGTTCTGGCAGCACAGTATCCCCTTCCAGACAGACGTGTGCTGGGATCTGCACTGGCAGGGAAAACAGGTCTGCCTGGTGCCAGTAGCGGAGCGGAGGGAGCTTGGCCAGCATGGACGTGCAGCCAGCAGTGGGATGACCAAAACCACTGGGGCTGGGCAGCACAGTCTGGCTGGGACAGCTTGGGCCTCAGCAGCCCTAATGGAAACAGACACAAAGGAAGGGAGGTTTTCCCCTCAATATCCTCCCCTTGCTGCCCACAACATCCACATGCTGCACTCTCTCCCATGTCAGCACCAGGACATTCTTGGTGACTCTGGGCAACAGAAGCCACTGAAACCAGTCACACACCAAATTTGCTGACAGCAAGGCAGTCTGGGGGGACATGCCAGGTGACAAGGCCAGGAGTACACAGACTTTGGCTTCTTGGACTCATGCTCCACCAGCCCTGCTTGAGCTCATGTCTCCTATAGCCAGGCAGCCTCTGCCCTGCCACCCCCAGGCAGCGCATCTGGCCATCCACCCCAGCAACTCCAGGTCTCATACTGAACAACAGGAGGGAGCAAGAGCAAGCAGGGTTCTGTCAGGAGGAAGTGTGTATTTCCCCAGAGGCCACCAGCTCAGCTGGGAGTTTCCTGTCACAGCTCCCAGGAGCCAGACTTCACCACAGGCAGGAAAACTAGGGCAGATCAGAGAGCCCAGTCCTCCTTCCCAGGAAGCATCCCAGCACACACGTGGTGAGGGAGTCACAAGAAGCAGCAACGGATCAAGTAATTGGGCTGGGTGAAGAAGGTCACAAGACAAACCAGCCTGTCCTGCATACACATCCAGCCAGTAGCACAGAGATGGAGCAGACCAGGCCTATAGGGAACCAGCTACATGCCAAGGACTTTGCCTCCTCTATACCAACTACACAGCCACAGAGAAGACACCTCACTCCTCTCACAGGCTAAAACCAGCTCAGCTTACAGAGTCACAGCCCTAGGGCTGGAGTCACCATGGTCAGGAGACACATAGACATAGGGGAGAGAGTGACCCTTCCTCTTTGGGCACGAGAGCCACAGAAGAGGCTGAATTGGCACTTGGACACATCCGCCCCCACTCTGGCTGCTGGTCACACTGCACTTTCAGACCAACCCCCTACTGCTGGTCACCCCACGACCGGCACCACCAGTTTCCCCGCAGCAAAACCCCGCCCCGAGGCCTCGGGGGCCGGGCTCGGCTCACCCCCTGCGGGTCCTTCACGAAGTAGCTGCCGCTGGAGCCCTGCGAGATGCGCTCGGGGAAGATGCCGCGCTCGCTGGCCAGCTCGGCCCGCCGCACCACCTCGGCGAACTCGGGGTCCTCGGGGAAGTCGTTGCGCTCCCGCTGCGCCGCCGCCGCCGCCTGGGCTTGAGCCTGCGCCGCCGCCTGNGTTTCCGCTTCCGGCGCGTCACCACGCCACCGCCCCCCGGTAGCCGCCCCGCCCTTCGCCGCGCCGCGCCCGACTCGGACGGTGCGGCGGAAAGCGGGAGGATGGGTGCGGCCGTGGCGCCGGTGGGGCGGGCCCGGAGGCCCCCGCCCCTCTCGCCGCTCGTCCTGGGGTGCCGTGGGGGGCTCGCTTCCCTCACACCCCACACCGTGGCGGCGGGCGCCGGTGCCCCACACAAAAATGGCCGCTTTGGAGGGGCGGCGCCCACTGCTGCCCTTCACAAAGATGGCGGCAGGCCGGGGGCGCCACTCCGCCGCAGACACGCCCGGGGTGGGGAGCGCCTTGCCCCACACAAAGATGGAGGCCGGAGAGGGTGTTCTGCCGAGCTGGCCAATGAGCAGCCGCGTTGCTAGCGGTTGCCGTGGAGACAGCCAACGGCGAGCGAGGATGGACGCTGGCGGCGTGGCGCCGCCCGGCGGGGCGGGTGCTGGCAGGGGCGGTGGCCGCCGCCCCTCNCCCGCTGCGGCGCGGGCAGGAGCCCGTGTGGCCGGTGCTGCCCGTGCCCCGGGGCGGTGTCACACCCCCGGCAGCGCCCGCCCCTCCGCCTGGCACGGCCGGGCGGGCTGCGGGGCCGGGCCGTGGGCAGGGAGCACTGTTCAGTCGCCGCTCTGTTCAGTCGCTGCTCGCCTCGCCTGGGGCCATTTCTCTGGACACAAAGCCTTGGCGAGTCCGTGCCGTGCTCCCGGGCTCGCGTGGCTCGGGGCGTGAGCAGACAGACCCCCTTTGGACGCGGGGAGCCCCGTCCCGGCAGGGGCTGAGCCGCGCCGGCAGCTGCCGGAGAGGCAGCGCCCCGCCCGCCCGCGGGGCTGTCTCCGTGCCGCTGCCTTCCCTGTGTGCTGGGGACAGCTGTGCTGCGTGGCACCGCGGCTGTACGGTCCGGGAGCTGCTTGCTGTCGGCAGGCAGGTTTGCAGACCCTGGGTAGCAGAGCACAGCCCTGAAGCCCCGGGGTCCTCTCTCCACTGTCCCTCTTAGGGAGGAGTGGCCACCCATCCCTGGGGGTGTCAGGTCTGCCCAACCTTGATGCTGGAGCTGGAAACCCCACAAGTTCTCTGTTGCCTCTCCTGAAGAGCTGGCACGGAGCACAACTCAGCATCTGCTCTTCAAAATGCCTGTTTCTGCCTGGGACTGCCCCAGCAGAGCTGAGCCTGAACCTGCATGGTGCAGGACCCCTGGGGTTCTGCCAGAGCACCAGGCCAGAGGCAGCCAGCTCCTGCCACCCTCCTCTTCCTGCCGCTCGCTCACATTTCACAGGGCTGTGACCCCCGTGGGCTCACATCGCCATGAGCCCTGCAGTGGGGCGGGCAGCAACCCGAACCTGGCGGCTGGGGTTTCAGAGCCAGGGCAGGGTGGCTGTGCTCCTGGAGTCACCTCCTCGTCTGCACCGTGGGTGCCTCTCTGTGAGACAAGTGGATGCAGGGGCTCTGGGCAAGCCAGACTGCTCTCCCTGCCCAGCAGCTCTCTCTGCCTCTCCCTGCCAGCTCTTGCCCTGCTGTGCCGGAGGCTGTTGCCATGACCCTCACTAAAGGCTCCTTCACCTACTCCAGCGGGGAGGAGTACCGTGGCGAGTGGAAGGAAGGTGAGATGGGGCCAGAGGGTTCAGTGCCATCTGTGCCGGGGGAAAAGCAGCCCCCACATCCCTGCCCAGCTCCACACAGGGGCAGATCCTGCCTCTGTCCAGCATTGCTTGTTTCTGCCCTCACTTAGGTCGCAGGCATGGCATCGGGCAGCTGACGTTTGCCGACGGCACCGCTTACGTGGGGCACTTTGAGAACGGGCTGTTCCACGGCTGTGGTGTGCTCACCTTCTCTGATGGCTCCAGGTGAGCACTCCTGAGTACACCTCCCTAGGTATCCCCACTTGCTGGGGGGAGCTGCTGCCTCAGGAGCTCCTCCCACGCAGGTACGAGGGGGAGTTTGTGCAGGGCAAGTTCAACGGTGTTGGAGTCTTCACCCGCTGCGACAACATGACCTTTGAGGGCGAGTTCAAAGGCGGGCGCGTGTATGGCTTCGGTGAGTGCCTGGTGGCATGGTGCAGGTATCTGCATGGCCCCTGCTCAGCACAGCCCCTTCTAGCATCTCCCAGTTTGTTCTTCCATCCTTGGCCCCATCCCCAGTGGGTGCTGCTCTCTGCCCCTTCACTCCTAACCCTTCCCTCCCCTCCCCAGGTCTCCTGACCTTCCCTGATGGCTCCCACGGGGTGCCCCGCAACGAGGGCTTCTTTGAGAACAACAAGCTGCTGCGGCGGGAGAAATGCACAGCCATCATCCAGAGGGCCCAGGGTGCCTCCAAGTCTGCCCACAACCTGATAGCATGACGGTGGCCCACATCCCCTCCTGCCAGAGCAGGGACCCCCATACCTGGGCACTGTCTGGCCCTGCTGGCCCTGGTGCAGGGATGTGGCACTGCTGCGTGCCTCCTTGCCTTTCGCCCCCACCAAGCATCCCCCTACCGAACCCCTGTCGCTGGAGGGGACAGGACCCTCCGCTCTCCACCCAAGTGCCCCGGGGCAGCCATGGTGCCTTCTCTTTCTGGCTGTAGCCCTGGCACCTGCTGGAGCAGCAGGAGGGCAGCGTGGCTGGGGGTTGGCCTGTCTGCCTCCCAGAAAGACTGTGGACCACTAGGGCTGCAAGCCTGCAGCAGAGAATGGAGCAGGGGGATAGGGGCTGGTCCCTGACTCCACTGCCAGGGTGCCTTGGCCAGGAGCTGCTGGCTGGACCATGCACCCCCAGCGAGGCAGCTCCTGGCTCGTTTCACTGCCCTGATCCAGAGACAGGATGGGCACCCTGTGGCCTGCACCCTCAACTCTAGTTGACTGGCCATCCCCCTGCATGCCCTGGGTAGGGTGACATGGTGTCCCCAAAGAACCCAGCCTGCTCTCAAGGCCAGCTGATGGGCTGTGTTCCCCTCATCCCTGTGCCAATCCACCTCACCCACTGCCTTGGGGACATCAGCAGCAGCATCCCCACCAAGGGGGATGGGGGGATGCCCAACCTGGTGCACATCTGCTGCCCACTGGTGGAGGGTGGGAGCGATGGTGAGCAAGAAGCAGGGTCAGCAGAAGCCTGGAAGGAGGGGCACAAGCAGATCTGTGTAGGATGGCGGGTCTGGAGCAGGGGGCCTGGGCAGGGTAGGAGAGGATAAAGGCATGGCAAAGGGGCAGGCAGGGGGCACACAGTTCCCCATTTTGCTCCCCACATGCATCCTTCATCTCCCTGCTGCATGCTCACCTTCACCCCCGGTGCAGTCTGGCTGGCTGTGGTGCTGGGTCCCAGCAGCCCTCACTGCCTGGTGCGGGGCTGCAGGGGCCGTGCCCTCCCTGCCAGTCTCTGCCCACACCAGTCCCGTGCCTTGCCATGACCCTGCCTTGTGCTGCTGCCTGCACAGGCCTCAGCTGAGTAAACCATGTTGCCAAATGCCCGCACCATGTCCTTTTTGCCGGGAGCAGGGATGATGTGGGGGACTTGTGCAGGCAGGACTGCAGACTGCAGGACTGCAGAGGGAGAACAGCAGATTTAATCATGGCACAAGAATCCACCCCTTCCCAGGTGAGGACAACAGGACCCTGGGGGCTGGCAGGGATGTGGGCTGGCCAGGCGTTGTCCCCCTTACCCACTTTGCCCAGCAGAGCCCTGTCCAACAGGAAAGAGTGACATGGCCAGCTTTCTCCTCACCGTGTCACAGTGTCCCCACTATGTCCTTTGTTCCTGGGGTCCCTGGATCCTGTGTGGGAAGGGGTAGATGGGGGATGCTTCACAACCAGCCATTGGTGCTGAAGGTGCTCCTCAGCTCTTCAACCTGTGCAGGGCTCAGCGGGGCCAGGGGTGCACGACAGGGTCCCCCATAGTAGCCAAACCACTCCATGGCCTTCTTCAGCCCCGGGATCCCAAACCGGCGGGTGACCTGTGGGAGGGAGGATGTGGGGGATTGCCAGCTCCCATGGGCTAGCATGCTCTGGGCTCTGCTTTGCAGCCCTGGCTCCTTGCTTGCCATCACTCCCGCCCTCCCTGTGTGGGGCTGCAAGGCTGGGCAGGGTATGGGGTGACTGCAGCTCCCCATGAACTGCCCATTGTGGGGTGGGGGTGCAGAGCACAGCTGTGCAGGGGAGTAACCCTCTGGCACAGCGGGCTCATTGCAGCAGGGATAGGCTGCTCCTGTGGGGTGGGGAGCCTGGGGAGGAGCAGCTCTTTCTCACCATTGTTGCCTATAAATAGCCAGCAAGGCTCTCATGGTGGGTCAGGCAGGTGCTCGCTGCCAGTGGACATGCAGTTCCTTAACATGACAGGGCTGATATTTCCCACTCTCTCACCTCCAGCCCAGCACACTGGCCAGGTGCTATGCCATCCTGTCCCCCTAGACCACCGCTGCACCCTCTGCAGCCCCAGGGACTTCCATCCTATCCCTCCCCCTGGGTCTGCCATGGCCTGGCACCCCCTCCCCTCAGCATCCCAGGGGTGCTGCCTGCTCACTGCTGTGTTGGGCTCGATGAGACGGTGCTGCAGGTCACGGGCCTCCTGCCACTGGCCCTCACGACACAGGTGGTCCAGCTGGCACAGCGGGGCCCCCAGAACGTTGGCAAGGGCACAGACCCCCCCAGACGCACCTAGAGACACCAGGGCACATTGGCAGCCAGCTCAGCATGCTGTGCCCAGCCAGCACCTCCCAGGCATCCCTGCCCCTCACCTGCCTCCCCCTGCCCACATGCCAGTTACTGCCAGTGTCCCCAGGGCAGTACCCTGTGCCCCCAGCCAGGGAGGAGCAGCTCCACCTACCCACAGCGTAGCTTGCCAGCAGGAAACCAGCTGATCCTGCCAGCACCTGGAAATCGTCCTGCCTTGTCTTGTGGACCATCAGCCCCATTCTGGTGATCTGGGGAGAGACATGCTGTGCCCTGGAGCAGGCATCACCTGGCTCCCCTCAGTGCATGGTTCCTGCCAGCAGCCCTGGGGTCTGGGGAAGGGCTGCAAATCCTGGCTCCCCATTTCCAGCTTGGGGCCAGGTCTGGTGGCAGCCAGCCTTGGGAAAGAAAGTTGTGCTCCACTCACGTCCCCACCGCTGTCCTTGATCCCAATGATGTTGGAGTGCTGAGCCAGGGTGACGACAGCCTCCATGGGCAGGTCCAGGCCAGTGTTGGCAGGGACGCTGTAGAGTACCACAGGGATGGGGGATGCATCGCTGACCTGCAGGCAGCCAGGCAGAGCTCAGTCACTGGGGTGGATTGGAATCACGTTGGACGTGCTGTCCATCCTGCTGTTCCAGCTGGGACTGCTGCAGGCCCCAGACTTGGCTCACCTCCGTATAGTGATGGACCAGGGCAGCATTGGTCATGGCCCCCCGGTAATAGCAGGGTGTCACAACTAGTGCTACGTCAGCCCCTGCCTCTGCCATGCTGACCGTCAGCTTGATGGTGGCCTGGGTAGCTGGGTACAAGGCAGAGCGGTGAGGGGTGCCTCAGTGGAGACTCCTGCCCCCTACACTGCCCACACAGGCACTCACATTCACAGCCTGAGCCAGCCAGCAGCAGGCGGTCCCTGGGCAGAGCCCGGCGCACACAGCTCACCACCTCCAGCCGCTCATGGGGCGCCAGGTAGGGATACTCCCCATTGGAGCCCAGCACCACCAGCCCTGGAACACAAATGTGGAAAGGGCAGAGCTCAGGCACATGAGCACAGTGCCAGGACTGCCAGATACCCACATCACTCTTGCTTCCTTCTTTGCTGCTGGAACCCAGGTGGGGCTCTGCAGCCCCCACTGTATCCTCTCCTGCCTACACCCCTGCAGCCCCAGACTTCCTGGTCAGAAGAGAGGAGACGTCGGGGCATATCCCTGCGACCCCCAGCCTCTTCTGCAGCCCCTCTCACCTATCAATCCTGAGCAATCAACAGAAACATATCCTATGAATGTGTGTAAGTGTGCACAGGAGTGCAAGCAGACCCATTGGGCACAGGGTAGATGCAAGCCTGCAGCTATGTGTGGAGGATGTGTGCAAGCCTGCACATGTGTGGAGTGTGCATGCAAGCACCTGCTGGCATGTGGTGGGGGTGTGCAAGGACACACATGTGTGCCTGGGCACATGCCATGCAAAGGGCCCCAGGTGGGTCACCTGAGGGGTTGCTGGCTCCAGAGCAAAGTCCAGCTGGAGCCTGAGCACTCTTGGGAAGCTGGCAGGCTGCCTGCACACTGCTACACAGTCTTTGTGGCAGGCAGGGATCTGACAGGAGCCTGCACAGAGAGGGACAGCGGGAAACACTTACCTCGGAAGGGGATGTTGGCATAGCGGGACAGGTTCCTCTCCAGCTGGGCATAGTCCACCTCCTGTGTAGGTGAGAAAGGAGTGGCAAGGGGTGGGAAGATGCCCCTGAGGTCGAGTGAAGTCTCTGGTCCCTGGGGGGTGCTGAGCCCCCGGCACTGCCCAGGGACTGCACAGCGCAGAGCTGCCAGGGTGGGCCGGAGGGATGAGACAAGGCGGGTGCTGAGTGCCATGGTGTCTGGGTGCTGCCGCTGGCTGTGCTGCCTGCCCTGCCGAGGGGCTGTTAATGTTTGACAGGGCACGTGAGAGACCCACAACACTGATGGACAGATGACATGGAGGGTGGTAGAAGGTGAGCTCAGGTTGCTCTTCCCCACGCCAGAAGCTGGCCGCAGGCACTCAGCACCCCTTCAGGTGAGGCCCAGCCATCCCAGCTGCACTTTCCTTTCTGCCTGCCAGCCCTTGAAGCCAACCCTCTGCTTCCTTTGGGGCCAGGCTGCAGGGACAGGGAGGGACCAGGCATTGTGGACAGTCCTGGGGCTGTTGTCAGGGATCACTTGCCTCAGCTGTTGGTGTAGGGTCTCTTGTAAATGGGTGAGCAGGAGCATTTCTGAGTAGGCAGTAGCGAGCACTGCACTCAGCAGAAGGGTCCCAGCTTGCAAAGGGACCACGTGTCCCCAGGGATGTCTCCAGTGCAGAAGGCAGAAGGACAAGCAGCCATCCAGCCCCACAGAGTGGCTGCCCAGCAGGGGTATTCTGGCTGCTCTCTGGCACAGTCCCAGCCTTCAGCCCAATGTGGACTTGGGCTGAGCTACCCTCCATGAATTTTTCCTCCCTGAACTTGCCCAGGTGAGACTTTGAAGGACTATGAGCAACAAGAGTCCTGCAGTGAGGAGTCCTGCCCTTGTACCACTTGTGTCCCAGCCTCATGATGTCACCAACACTTGAGTTCCTGTGAGAGGAGGCAGGGCTCATGGGCACATCATGCTACCAGATAACCCTGCTCTCGGAATAAGCCAGTTTTCTCAGGCCTATCAACACTGGCACAAGCTGCCAAGCCCCACAGCACTCTGGAGTCAAATGCTGCTCTTTGCTGACTTTTATTGACGCAGACAAGTCTCATCTGGATCCTGCTCCTTGGAGCTGAGCCTCATCACTGGTCCCCTCCTGGTGCCATCATGCAGGAACCTCCATCTCCACCTGTGGCTCCTCCTTGGTCTCCAGTGCCTGGCGTGTGTCCAGCTGCCACTGCTGGACCAGGTCTGTCGGGGTTTTGCCAGCCTGCAAAAGCCGGCAGAGAGAAGCTGGGCCTGGGGTTGTGCGGCGTGGTGGGTCAGCAAACAGCCTTGGTGCTAGCCCCTCACACTCACCTCATTCTTGGCCATCATGTCAGCCCCATGCAGGATCAGCTTTTTGATGATCTTGTAGCGACTGAGCCGTGTGGCATCATGCAGTGCAGTGTCACCTTCCTGCGAGAGAGACAGCCTCACTGGGGATAGTGGTCGAGGGACAGGGACCCCCTGCCTGTCCCCAGCACTTCTCCCCAGCTCACAGCACATGCACCTCCCCATGAAGACAAGGGAAACAGGGCTTGTCCCAACCCTGTCTGTGGCTGCCACCATCCCGGGGCAGGAATGTGTGTGTCCAGATATGTCCCCCTGTGGGTGCTGGGAGCCCTTGTAGGGGTCAACCAAGGGAGGGGGGGGTCACAGTTGCTCCCTCCAGTACTGCTTGCAAAGCTGCAGCACTCACCCTGTCCCGGGCATTGATATCCACCCCACAGTGGATGAGGTGCTCCACAATGTCAAGGTGTCCAGTCCGGGTGGCCACATGGAGGGGTGTGCTGAGCAGCTTGAGAGGGGAGGAGATGGACATCAGGGGGGATCAGCACTAAATCCAGATAACTCAACACAGGGCCAGCCCTGGTCCTTCAGGGTATACACCTGCCCTCACCCCTGTGACCCTGAGCTCTGTCCTGCTCACCTTGTCCTTCACATTGAGGTCTGCCCCACGGTCCTGCAGCAGCTTGATGGCATCCAGATGCCCACCCCGGCAGGCCCAGTGCATGGCAGTGCAGTCCAGCTGAACACACAGGACTGTGTCATTGCAGGGGACACCCCCACCCCGTGTCCATCCCCAGCTCCAGCTGGTCCCTGTGCCCAAGCTGAACTGGCAGAACCCTGCCCACAGCCACCTCTGTGGCAGGGACAGCACTGCCCCACTGTGGGGACCTCAATCCTACTGTAGTTTTGACTGCAACATGCCGAGAAGTGCAGACCAGCATGGAGCTGGGCTCAGGATCCAGCCTCACCCGGTCCCTGAAGTCAACTGTAGCCCCACTGTCCAGCAGCTTCTGCAGGATATCCAAGTGTCCCTCTAGCGAGGAGCGGTGCAGGGCTGTGCGGTGGAACTGGGGAACAAGGTGCCACATTGGTGGATGGATCAGTCTGGTTGTACCTCCAGTCCTGTCCAGGGGTCCCAGCCCCTGCCCATGGGCATGCTGGAGCATGGTTGTAGGACACGGTGGCAGGGCACAGGCACAGGGGGCAGCCAGCGGTTCTCGGGGATGCTACCTCATCACACGTGTCAGGGGGGCCACCGTCTGCCAAAAACTTCTCGATGACGTTCATCTTGCCCTGGACGGCAGCTCGCAGGAAGGTCTCTGGCTCCACTGGACCCTCCTGGCAGTGGGACAGGCTCAGTGCTGGGGCATCACCGGAGTGCAGAAGACGGGATAGCATGGGACGCCCCTTCCCTGCTTCCTCAAGCAGGTCCCTGACTGGCAGGGTGGCCTGGGGGTGGCCCGTAGGTGCTCCGCCCTCTGTCCCAGCAGACCCCTCCCACAGCCTGGGACCCACTGACATACTATCTCCAGTTCAGGTGGCTGGGGAGGCTCGGGGGTGGCTGCCCGCTCTGCCTGGCGCTGCCGACGCTGCTTGCGGAGCTCGATGAGTCGCTGGATGCTCCCTACATCGATGATCTCCCGCCGCAGATCCACTGAACTCTTCCGCACCCTCTCCTGGCCCTGGTGAGGACACGCAGTGCCCCGTTTGACTTTTCTGTGCCCAGCCACCTCTGCACCCCTGCCGTGCCCAAACCCCCTCACCTTGATAGCCTCGACGCCCCAGTTCCTGGGGCCATGGTGTTTCTCCTCCTCCAGCTCAGGTGTGTTCATCCGCTCCACAGCCGGCGGCTCCCGTGCACCATCCCCTTTGAGCTTCTGTATGGGCACAGGGGGGGTTGTATTGTCCTGGCTGGGCACAGAGCAGCCCCACTGTCTCCATGCCCGCTCTGCCAGTGGAGGTGGCTCTGGGCACAGCTCCCAGCTCACTGCTGAGGTCTGTGGGGTGTCTGACAGTCCTTGGGCTTGCACTTGCCCACCTGTCCTACTTGGCAAGCTGGGCACCTGCCTGCTGCTCAGCTTTGCCTCATGGGCAAGAACTGTCAGATTGGGAACCTGATCCCCTTGAGAGCCTTTGACTACCTCCCTGCATCCCCCTGGATGGCACGATCAGTGCCAGCCTCTTCACATCCAAATCTCTAAGGATAGTCACAGCGTAATGGAGGTCCCTGCCACAGCCCAGGCAGATCCCCCTGCCCTATGGACTCACCTTCTCCTCTTCCTCCTCCTCTGCCAGCTTCTGCTCAATGAGTTCCTTGGCCCGTTCCACGTCCAGCTCCATGTCTACCCACAGCGCACAGTCCTGTGCAGGATGTGTCCTTTTCTCCCTGCCACCACAGGCAGAGAGTGTCCGGTCCTGACTCTTGGTGCTGCCGGCAGCTCCACTGGCTGTGGGGCTTTATGCTGCCCACAACCCAAGGGCACCAACAGCTGTGGCTGCTCCACATGACTGGGGCAGCTTTGCCATGACCTCACCCTCCTGCTTTCTGGTGGCCCTGACTCACCTCTCCAGCCCCACACACTCTTAAAGAGACCCACTGCCCCCTCATGGGTTGCCCAGGACCCCTGTGCTCGTTATGGGGTACACAGAACCTGTGGCAGCCAGTCAAGAGAGGCTTAGCAGAGCAGGGCCCTGATACAGGGCCATCCCACAGGCGCAGTGCCTGTGCCACCCATCCTGGGCATCCAAGACACGCCCCATGGCTCCCATCACACCATCTCTGTGCAACTAGATGCTGCAGCAGCCATCAGCACTGCCCGAGGCTCGCCAGCACCTGGGACTCGGGGGGCTGCCCACTGCTAAGGGAAGCAATGGGTCTTCCCAAGCCTCTCAGCCAGCAGCAGGGCAGCATAGGATGCCAGGAGTCATGGCCCCTCTGTGCTGCTTTAGAGGATGACCTCAAGTGTGGAACGTTCCGAGAAGCCCTGCCAAGGTCCCTGTGGCTGCTTGGCCTCCCCTGCTACACATGGCAGCCTGGCACCAGGACCAGCCTCACATGGAGCCGGCAGGCAGAGTCGGCAGCTATTCCCGGCAGCAGGAACATTGTTCAACCCTCCTGAGCGCTTTCCCCGTGTAAGATGAGGCCAGCACTGCCCTGTGCCGGGACAGTTAATGCGCTGGGCACTATTCCCCAGCACAGGACATGGGGGAGGGACAGATAGTGACACATCACTCTCACCTTCCTGGGCAGTCCCCAGGACAACCCTTGGGTGCCCTGTCCCATGAGTGCCACAGCCTTTGGCTGCACAAAGGCACTGTTTTTACTATTTTTAAAGGCCATGGTGCCCATGAAAGTGGCCCTGGGACTTTTCCCCTCCACACTGTCCCACCTGGCCCCAGGGCAGACACAGACTTAAACCTTCAGAGAAGCACCCGGAGCGGGAGATTGTGATCCCACCCTGAGAAGCAGCTAGGATGACAATGGTACAATGCTGGCAGTGCTGGGAAGGGTCCAGGCAGGCAAAGACCCAAAGCTGACAAGACACGATCAGGGGGGCACTAGGGAGCAGAGCTAGGGTGTCTGGGCTACCCTTGGCCACCCTGTGCTTATCCTGACATGGAAGCGGATATAGGACAGGCATGGGAACCTCTTGGGGCTGTGGGTGACAGCCCATTCCAGCCTGTCCCAGAGGCCAGAGAAAGGATGAAAAGGCTTTATTGATAAATACAGACTATGTACAGAGGGGAGACATCTCCACCCAGCCCAGCACCCCATGGGTCTCCTGGCCAGGGGGAGCCAGAGCCCAGCAGGTCACAGCCTCTCCCAGCCAGCACAGCCTGGCAGAGGAGTCCCAGCCCCAGAGACATTTGGTCTCGAACCTCCTGCAGCAAACACGGCGCCTGCCCGTGTCCCCAGCCCAGAGGGTCCACTGTGCTGCCAGAGCCCCACACAAACCTTCCTGGGGCGGTCACCCTGGTGGGGGGCAGCCTCAGGGGGGAGCAGGGGCTGCTCCAGTTCCAGCAGGGCTGGAACATGGCACGGGATATTCCCAAGGTGCCACTGTCCCCCAGCCCCCTGCCCTCTCCCCTCAACCAGTGGGGGATGGCTCAGTTCCTGGGTGGCAGGGGCTGGTTGACGATCACTTGCACAACAAAATCCTTCTGGATCTTGGTCTCCTGCAGTCGTGTACGGTCAGTGAGCAGCTTGCCTGAGAAAAACCAGCGCTGCCAGGCCAGGTCAATGCCTTCCTGTGCCTGTAGCTGCTTCTTCAGCTGCCCGATGGTGTCACCCATGCTGGCGCTGAGCCGCAGGTCCTTGCCGGTGGAGAGGCGCACCTTGAGGGCGAACTCCCGCCGGGCATTGGGCAGGGGCTCCGCTGGCTCCACTGCCTCCTCCTCACTCCGCTCCAGGATCAGGTTGACAGGAGGTGCCAGGCAGTAGACAGGTAGCTGGTACCGGTTGCCCAGCTCATCGTAGCACTCCGTCAGGGACCCTGGGGACAGCAGGATGAGATGCTGAGGGAGGGCATCCCCATGGGCCACCCATAAAGGGACAGGGCCATCCCAGGCAGTGTGGTAGAGCCTGCCTTGCCCCCTTGGCTGGGCTGAGATGTGTGGATGGCAGTTGGGGTCCCTCTCCACTTCAACCTGGGACCCCTGTGTGCTCACATATGGGGCACTCACACACCCCACCCACACCCCCTCACCATGGGGCAGGGTGATGCTGGCTCCATCGAGGATGGCCTGGGCCAGGCTGTGGTCATTGGCTTCCACGGCATAGGCAGCTGCCTTCAGGGCATCCCAGATCTCCTTGCGGCCTTCAAAGGCAGGTGCCGTGTCCCAAAACTCGTCCCGCTTGCTGCGCAGCTGCCCGTCTGTCATGGGGTAGTCGCTCTTCCACTTGGGACACTCCTTCTTCAAGGGCTCGTTGCGGCCTGGGGAGGAGGGGATACTCAAGACAAGGAACAGAGCTCCCCCTTGGGCCCCCTATCTCCCCTTACCAACAGATTCCTGGGGACCCCTCTCACCCCAGTGAGACTCCGAGGGATCACCCTGCCCCGCAAAGGACAGTCCCCAATGCAGCCATGGAGAACTGCGCTAAAACTAGCCCTGCTCAATATCTCATTGGCCCCATGGCAGTTGCTCCTGCAAGTGACACCCTCTGTCCTCAGAAAGGACAAGGACTCTTGCCCCCATGTCAGGGGGACCAGTTGCTGCCCCACAGGGTGGCCATGGGGCCTCAGGGCCCTTTGAGGCAGAGCAGTATTTATAGCTTGGGGAATTAGCCAGGAAATAAGCTGGTCAGTTGGAACGAGAAGGGGATTATGGAGGCTGAGCTGCAGCAGAGGGGGGTCAGGACTTTACCATCCACTCTGCCCACCCTGGTATGACAGGGACCAGCTGCAGGCAAGACAGTATGCACACAGTGTCCAGGGTATCAGAAGGGCAGAGGGCACTGCTGTAGCGGAGGGCTGCCAGTGCACAGCTGCCCCAGCAATAGGCTGACCTGAGCTGGCTCTCCACAAAACAGCCCCCAACCACGTTCCCAGAGACCCTCAGCAGCCAGCACTGGCCAGGGATCTGGGCCACCCCTATGCCAGTCCAATACCACTGTGCACTCCCTATCCCAGGCTGCAGCCCCGTGGGAACAGCCCTGTCCCACTGGCCCCATGGCTGGGCCGGATGCATGGTGCAGGAAGGAGCTGTTGTCACTCCCAGCTGAGCTGGGGACAATGAGTGACAACAGCTCCTTCCTGTCACCCCCCTCCCTGGGGCCAGGCAGCACCCCTCCTGCAGGGACAGGACACAAGGAAGTGAGACCCCAGTCAGGCAGAAAGGATGTCTGTGCCCACACAGTGACCTGCCAGGCAAGGTAATGCCACACACCCCAGCCACAGGGACAGCCACCATAGCCAGCTGTGGGTTGAGCCGTGTTCCCCAGGCAGCTGTTCCCAGGCAAGTATGTGATGACACAAGGCGCTACTTTACCTTTTTTTGTGTACCTGTCCTGTCCCACCTCACCCAAGGCCACTGGAGCCAGCATAGCATCTGCTTCGCAGCGAGCAACCAGCCCAGAGCTGGACACACCATGTGGCATCCACCCCAGGGGTCCTCATGGGGCACAGGACCTCAGCTACCCCAGGGCCGGGCACTGAGCATCCCTGGCAGGCAGCATCCTTCCCACATCCCCAGAGGAGCAAGGGCAGCTGGCAGCAGCCAGTGCTGCCGATTCAGCAGTTACAGTGCTGGGCCAGAGGGATTTGCTGCACCACAGGACAGAGCAAGGTCAGAGGCAGCACCTGCCCCAAGAGGGCGGTGGAGAAGTGGCCACAGCCAGCCTGAAGGACATGTCCAGGATCATGTCCCCATGCTGCTGTGGCCACTGGACTGAGGCACATGTCCTCACAGCCAGGACTTCCAGCCAGTATCATTCCCCCATCTCTGCTCGCAGCAGAGAGAAGAGACTGACCCAGGGAAGGCAGCACTATTGGAGCTGTGCGGCTGAGCCATGGCCAGGAGCAGGGACAGGCTGTGGCTGCCTTGTGTGGACAGGCATGCCCAGCAGCCTTGCCCAGGTAGGCAGAGGCTTAAGCCTCATCTCTTTATTGCTGCCACCCAGCCGGGCCCCACACCTTCTAATCACCTCCTGCTGCTCTATTCCTGGCCCCTTGTGCAACTCTCTGCAGCAGCACCACCAGACAGGTCTGTCCGCTCGCTGTGCCCAGACTTCGAGCCAACAGGATCTGGCTGGCAGTCTGCCTGCCTCCTGCCCTGAGCCTGCAGCACCCTGCCCACAGCTTGGCCCCTCATGGTGCCTTGGTGTGCAGATCTCCAGGCAGAAAGCTGTGCTCCGGAGGCTCCCCCACCCTGGGACTTGCTCCCTGTCCAGCAGGAAACCCAGGCAGCCCCATCCGACAGGTCCTGGAGGCCCTGGAGAAGATGCCAGCTAGATGGCACACAACACCACTTCGAGTGGTGCTGGCTGGTCCCTTCCTGGGCCAGGCAGGGTTGGGATGCTGCATGCCACCAGCATCCCCTGCTCCTGCTGTGCTACACTGGCCACCTCAGGGACAACGCTGTCACCTGCTGCATGGAGCCTTCACAGGACCCTTTTGCAGGGGGTCACATCAAGCCACAGCCAGGGCAGGAGCCATCCAGGCAGGTGCGCTGCTTAGCGGGGCCCCTCTGGCAGCAGAGGTATGCAGGCAGAGGCCACTTCCGCAGTGATGGCAGATCCCTGTGTACTGGGACCTGCTGGCCCAGGGCAGTGTTCCTGTACTGCAGGTGAGGACAGCTGTAGCCTTGCTTCATCCTCTACTACCTGCTGAGCAGCTCGAATGGGCTGGTGGCACCATGAAAGCAAGGGCAGGAACCAGCCTGGGCACCAAGGACAGCCCTCCTGTCCCAGGAGGCAACACACTGCAAGAAAGCAGCAGCAGCTGCCAGGGGTACCAGGAGAGGACTGTGATCCATCCCAGAAGAGCCTGACAAGGGGGCAAGAAGTGGGGATGGAGACACGGGCTCTGCAGCCAGCTGTTGCCTGGCACAGGAGGTGAGCACACAGATCCAGATGTTGAGATTGGACCCCAGACCCTGCCACAGCAGCCATATGAGGCAACGGCCCCACATCTCCCCAAACTCTTGGTCAGGGACCCCAGGCCTCACTGACACCAAGAGGGCACCTGCACGCCCCGGGGGCAAAGCGGGCTGGGGTGGGGGGGCTGCAGCACCACGGGGGTGTCATCCCTCCAACCCATACCAGCTGTGCGTGCCCGGGGCAGGCTGGCACACCGGCACGGCTGCCCACGGGCACGGCACCCACGGCACCCTGCATGTGCTGCCGGAGCAGCGGGCGCCGTCCCACGGGAAGGCGCCCTTCCCTCCCGCATCCCTGCTGCGGGCGAGGGCCGGGGCGCCCCGTCCGGGCGCACGCTTCCTGCCCCTCCTCTCCCGCCGCCCACCACCGCGCTGCCATAAACACGGTAATTACCGGCTGCGGCGGCACCGGGAAGGCGTGATTCATCCTGCCGGCCCACGGCCCCTCCGCCAAAGCCAGCCGTGCCCGTCCATCCCCGGGGCGGCGCCGCACGGCACCGGGTAGGGGGCTGCCGGTAGCGCCGGGGGCCGCACCGGTCCCCCCGCACCGCCTCCGCCGCTCCGTGCCCGCCCCGCACCTCCCGCAGCCCCGGGGCAGCCGGGACGGGGTCGCGGCCGCCGACAGCAGCCCGGGGTAGGGGCAGCACGGACCGCGCGCAGGCGGGATGCGCCGTGCCGGGGG
>VWZF01003792.1:72257-93062 GCA_013396755.1 Sclerurus mexicanus
GGAGCGCGGCCGCGGGTTGTGCGGCCGCCGTACGGGGCGGGGCACAGCGCAGCGTGTTGTGCTTGCAGCTGCGAGCTGGGCGCTGGCAGCGAGATACGGGGCAGGAATGGGACAGCAGCGAGTGGGTAGAGGGGGGCGGCAGAGAATACGCCGGTGGCCAGGGAGCTCCTGGCCTCGCTGCGGTGCTGAGGGAGGTGACTGGCACACTGGCCCCTGCCTCTGGGGCCCAGGCTCTGACTGCCCTCCTTGCAGTTTCTTCTCCTTTCCTAGCGGGGCTTGAGGAATTCGTTTTCCTTGTATAATTTGTCTTTCTTCTTGGAGCAGCAATTTAGTGACTTTGTTAAAATACAGAAGTTGCAGCTTCAGGAATTTGGCTTTCTAAGGATAAAGTGGCATGCTTGTGTTTCTAGGCAGTGGCTTCAGCACGTTTCAGGAAGGAGCTAGAGAGCAGAGAAGGACTATGTAGGTTACATTACAGAGAGGAGTAGTTTATAGACCTTTCCCAAGGATCATGGATTGTGAACTGATCCATGGTATCTTGGTGATGAGATGAGCTGGCAGAATGGGAAGGTGACCCAGTGGCCCATGTGACACAAATCACAGAAAATGCTGAAGAAATTTGGAGGGATTAGGTCCTATGAACTATGTGACATTTAATATGTTGCAGAAGAGTTGCACAAATTATCTGGCATATTTGGGATGGATGCAGGGAAGCATAACCTTAAAACTGCTGTTGTAACCCATGGTCCTGTTACAGAAATGCCCGGAGAAAGCTTTGTCTCTTGGAAGACATACAAAGGGAGTTGCCCACCCCGCCCTTTCAGCTCTCCTCAGTTTCTGACACTTGTGACAAACCCACCTTGACAAACAGGGGGCTGGAAGGTGTTCTTATGTCCCTCTGACGTTGTACAGAACCACACATCAGAAAGGATTAAATTGCATCACGTATCCTTGAGCAAAAGGGAAGGTTTTTTCTAACTTCATGGCCATTGTGCAGTTGTTGGAAAAAACATACTGAGCTTCCCCCATGTGTTGCTAAGGACTAAAAGGTGAATAACTTGGCAGAAAGACCTTGGTGCTGTCACAGGCAGCTTGGGCTGCACAGGTCAGTGGGTGGCAGGAGGGGGCTGAATTCGTCTTTATTAAAAGATGGAGAGAGAAGGATATTGCTGTTACAGAATCCCATCACACATTGCCCATGAATATTGTGCGCATGTTTTGGGGGTGCGGGGAAGATGAGAATAGAAGGCCTGCAGAAGTCATTAATAGCTAGAAGGACACTGTGGGAAAGGGGGACAGACCTGTCAGGAAAAGGAACAGGTTCATTCACAGCAACAATCCAGCACAGCATGATTGACTCGCTTCTGTTTCGCCTCTGGGACTATAGGAATCCCAGAATAGGAAGACAGCCCCTCCTGGTAAAGGGAGAGCTGGGATTCAAGGTGCGTCATTAACCTTGAGGACATACGTGCTGCTGCCAGATGTGGAGACAGCAGTTTCAGGGGCTCACCACTGTGTCTGCCGTGCTGATGAGGCAGGTCGAGTTAGCTGTGCTTGTGCTCACACCTCTGCCTGCACAGGTCATGCAGGGGCTCCGTGGCTGTACGATGTGAGGCAAAGCAGGTCCTTGAGAACAGAGTGAGCTCCCCCTCTGAATTGAGCAAAGGGCCTGCTGACCTCACTGCTGCTGACCACAGGGAGCATCAGTACCTGGCTGTGGTTTGGTCATCACACTGCAGCTCTTTCCTGTTGTGTGGGGAACCAGCAGCTTTGTGTAGAAGCTGCTTTTGGTCTCTGCAGAGAGGCAGAGCACTTGGCCGCAGAGACAGCTTTTGTCTCCATGGTGGTGTAGAGATACAGGGGCTCTTCATGAGCTTGCGGAGTGGGAGTGTTGGGATGCTGGGTGTGATGGGGCCATTCAGGCTTTCCTGGCAGCCCACCCTGCTTCAGCTGGTGCACAACATTCACTTGCTGTTTCACTGTTGTTATTCTGCAAGAAATTTTGCCAGCACCTTATGGCTGTCAGTCAAGGCACCCGGTGTTCAGTCTGGGCCTGTCAACTCTGAGGCCTGCTGGGCTCTTCTTCTGCGCAGCTCCCTTTATGTCTTCTTCTCTCAGTCCAGGCTCCCTCTCCCTGCTGCGCCAAGCAGGATTTGAAGTTCTATCTCTGGAGCTGGGGCTGCCTGCTGTCAGAAAACACTGTCATCCCATCCCCAGAGACAGCTCTCTGATGAGCAGCATGACTTAATACTGGAATTAACTGCTTAGGAAGAAACAGTAAATGCCTGCAGCAGTGGGAGAGACACTAGTTGGGACAAGGCCTGAGAAAGCCCAGAACGAAACCTTTGGGCTTCTGAGAGGGTGAATGCCCTGTCAGTCATGTAGATTCAGCAGGGCAGAGGGATAACCAGGGCCCTCTGGAGTGTCCAGAAGGGCTCCTGGGCAAAGACAGTGAGTCTTGGTGACTGGAAGGTGGTTGTTTTTTTTGGGGAGGCGGAATGCTGTCTAACCCAGGTAGAGAGTGAGAGGTGCTGCTTGTTTTCCAGCAATGTATCTTGCCACCTGAGCTGCAGGTGAGGGGTCTGAAGATAAGGCAGCCTCTTGTTTCTCACCCCATGTCTGACCAGGGGGCACACACAGAGCTTTCCTTCTGGGAATATACCACATTGGTGGTGGGAATGGACAACCTGCCCTTCTGTCAAAGTTCTTGCAGTATGCAGCAGCTCCTTACCAAAGTCTCCTGAGGAGTGACTCTTCCCCTAGTTGAGTTGCAAGGATATGGAGGCAGTAGGTGAATGAGGCAACCTGGTGAGGTGTCTGACTCAGAGCTGGAAATGGATTCCAGGAGTCCCAGCACATTGTCTTCCTCTGACCACAAAGCTGCCTTTCTCCCTGGTCTTCGTCTTGGAGGAAGTTTATGCAGGTCTTGCTCAGCACAGCGTGGCGGTAATGGAGCCAAGGTGGGAAGCTGGGTGATCACTTGTCTGGGCTGTTTGTTTGGCCAGTTGTCCCTGAGGAAGCACCTGGGGAGCTGCCCTCCATCTCCTCCCAGAGTTCTCACATTAGAGAAGTGGTTTTTAGTGTCTCAGCAAAGTGGAGCACAATGAGGCTTCTCTCAGGAGCCTCACATTGGTTATGAATACAGCCAGGTTGTGGGGAGAGGGTAGAGGCAAAGTGCAGGCAAGTTCTCCCCTGGCTGTCTGCTGTCAGCTCTGATCCAGGCAAGGCAGCTCTCAGTCTCAGACGTGTTTACAGGCAGGGCTGGAGGCAGCTCCACCAACTGAGTGCACATGGCTCTTTCAGTGCTTAGTGAGGAGCCAGCATCAAACCATGAGGAGCCTTTCCAACCATGCTTTCCAGCACCGTGGCTGCTTGACAGTCTGGGAGTCTCTTTGGTTCACTCTCTTTACCTCCTTTCTCCAGGGGTGAAAGATGGAAGGTGGACAGTGCTGCAGCTTGTGGAAGCCCTTGGGTAAGGAAAGCCTTATGCATGTTATACATTGGGTGAGGGCCTTGCAGGGTGTATTTGCACCAGGAGGCACACTTAGAAGGAAAAGTGTGCTCATCCAGGATGAGCTTTAGCAATGGTAGACACAGCACAGCACTCAGGATGTTGTCTGCTCACATCTGAGAGCCTGAGTGGTGCTTTGCCCTCCCTAGACGTGGTGGCTGTTTGGGAAAGAGCAAGGCCGGAGCAGTTCTTGATGCTCTCCCAGGAGTGAGAGGAGTGTCGTGGCAGGCAGTGAGCTGCAGGGCACTTCTTAGTTGGGGCTGTCCCCAGCAGGAGCTGCCTGAACACACAGCTGCACAGCACCATGTCACAAGTTGGCTGGCACTCAGCTTTTTCTTCTGTCTCCAAGCTGTTATAGCCTGGGCTCGTTTCTGCCAAGCTAGGGGCTGAGTATGCCTCACTGTAAGAGGTTTTACCCTTTTTTGACCCTTGTGATCTTGAGAGCATCATGCAAGGGCAAATTCTTTGGTCTTACTTGAGGACCTGGATTTCTTTCTGCATGGCTCTGGGTTGCATGTACACAGCACTGTCAGGGGTAGAGAAGTCTGGTCCCACCCTGCCAGCAAGAAAGGCAGGATTGGGCCTCTCTGCCCAGAGCAACTCTTTGTTTTTGTAATGTGTCTGCTCAGGATGTACTTCCTGTTTGGGTGTCCCTGCTCACAGCAGGCCTTTTGGGCTTTCTCCCCACTTGGTCTAGGTTTTCCCTGGAGAACACAGATCCTCGAACACGAGGGCGAGGCATCCAGCTATTGTCACAAGTCCTGCTCCAGTGTTACTCCCTCCTCCAGGAGAAGGAAGGTAAGGGTTGCTCTGAGCTCTTGAGTGGCTGGCTAGGGGCAAAGCCTGTGCCACTCAAGTGTCTGTCTTGCAGTTGGCAAAGGGATTGATTTAGCACCATGACAACTTTGTACACACCTCTCAAGAATCAAAGTCTAAGGAAGGAATGAGGCTTCATGCTGCAGCCTTTTTGCCAACCTCACTACACAGTTTGGGTCACTCTCTAAACATGCCAAAGCCCTGGGCTGCAGGTGGTGCCCCTGGTAGTGTGTGGGTGTTGCATACGCAGGTGTGCTCTGCATCACGTGGGATGCCTTGGGTACACATCTGTGTGTCAGAATTCCTTGGGTGGTGATTCAGTGCAGGAAAACGATCCTTCACACAGCAGGTCATGCTGCAGCCCTGCAGCCTGCCAAGGTTAACTCAGGAGGAACCTCAGTTAGCTCTGGGGTCTGGAAGGAAGGGGAGATCAGTGTAAGGATGAGAGTGAAGTGGGAGACTGGAGTGGGGAGAGGAAGATGCCCTGTTCATGGAGGCAGAGAGAAGGTCTGGCTCTGTTAAATGTCCCATAGCAACTGGCTGGCAACAGGGGAAGCCAGTAAACACTGACAAACTTTAGCTTGGACTTGGGAGCCTTGCAGATGGGAAGCTGAACCTGTGCCAACAGGCTGGCAAGACAGTGGGGCCCAGCCAGTAAGGTGAAGGAAGGGAAGGATGGAAGTAAAAGGTGCTTGCTTAGTCCTTGGTGTTTGGCTCTCTGTAAGGCTCAGGCTGGAGCCAGGCAGGGCTGAGAGGAACTGTGCATAGAGACTTAACTACTGGAGTAGCTGGAGTTAGGTGTGATGACTGTGATGGGAACTGGGGTGATCTGGAGGGGCAGCCAGCCGTGGGTATCCCTGGCAGAGTCAGGACAGCTGAGCAAGGGGGGTGAGCTGCGTCAGAGCCTTGTGTCCCTCCTCATGCAGTTAATTTCTCAAGCTCTGCGTCAGGCTGCCTCCTGGAGGGGTGAGTTTCTGCAGCAGCTGTGGGCACAGGATGCTGCTAGCCGGCTCTTCCAGTCTGCTTCCTGCTACCACTCCCCAGGGCCAGGGTGTGAAGGCGCCCATGGTGGTGACTCAGGGGCCGGGAACGTGCTGTGGAGCCAAGCGCGAGGAAGCCGGGAAGCCCTGAGCCCCACCCCACGACATCCTCCAGCCTGTGCTGAGCAGGCATCTGCCACTCTGTTGCTGGTGTCTGCTCCCACATGTCTGGACAGGCCAGGGCAAATGCCTCTCAGGCAGCTCCAGCACCTCTGTAGCAGCTGGAGGTTGGTGGTGTCCCACTGCGCTCATGTGTGGGCTGCTCCTGAGAGAAGGGTGAGGGTGTTGAAGCCAGGTGGGTGCACCCAACAGTGTCAGTTCTTCCCATTCACTAGTATAAGATGTGCTCGTTCTTAATCCATCAGCTGGTAGTTGAGCTAGGGCCAGCACCCAGCAGCTCCATTTCCTGTGGCTAACACACATTGGTGTCTATTTCTGACAGTGCTGCATTTGGTCCTGTTCTATGAGAGCCGGCTGCAGGACCATCACCTGGTGATCCCGTCTGTGCTCCAGGGACTCCGAGCGCTGGTGAGCTTGCATTCCCCAGCCCACAGTGCTGGGAGATGCTCCAGAATGGTGTCAGGGCCGTGCAACACCTGGGTACAGGTTGGAGCAGCGTGTTGAGCAGGGCTCATCTGGCTTCAGTCCATCTGGCAGCATTGCCCTGTCTCTTCTGTGATACTGCTGTGCCCCTTGCAGAGGAGCCAGAGAGAGGAGACTGCCTTGATTTCCTGGCCCCTGCTGGTATTGGGGGAAGAGTTCCCTTCCACCATGGGGAGCAGCACAGGTGATGGGCATCTTGTCCTGTCCTGTCTGGGAAGGGGATGGTGAGCTCTCCCTGTTGTGGGAGAGGATTCTGCAGGCAGCTGCTGTACAGAGGCAGGAGCTCTGTTATGTGGTTGTCATAATGGGATTTTATTCTTGCTTTTCTTTTCCTGTTCGCAGAGCATGTGTGAGGTGCTGCCCCCAGGGCTAGCAGTGTCTGTGCTCAAAGCGATCTTCCAGGAGGTACATGTGCAGGTGAGCAATGTGATTTCTTATCCTCCTATCCTTGTTCCCTGCTCCCTGTGTGTTTGGGGATGGCCTGCTTGCCCTGAGAACTGGCCACATTCAGCACAGTGCAGTGCTTCTGCAGAGCTTAGAGACAGCATGGCTCACTGTAGAGTGAGAGGCAAACAGCAGCTGAGGATCCTGGCTGGCCCTTGTCCTCCCTTCTCTCAGCCCTTGGGGAATTATTTCCTTTTGCTCCATTCTCCAGGATATGTTTAAGTGCCCCCAGCCTAATTCTCCTCCAGTTTAGGATTGTTTATGCTGGCAGTGCCTTGGGCAGCATGTGTGGCCCTGCTGTGACTGATAGTGTATTCATGCAGTGATGGACACGGTCATGTCCAGGTGCCATTGCATAGGCATGTGCATGCTTTGCATGTGATAAATGGGATCTGCGTGCTAGAAAGCAGCAGCTGAGCTTCTTCTCAAGGGCATGTGCTGCCTGCAGGTAGTGGATAGCAGTGGTGCCATGTGTAGAGGGTGGTTTTGATTGCTCTGTTCCTCCCTCCAGTCCTTGCTGCAGCTGGACCGACACACAGTCTACAGCATCATCACCAACTTTATGAGCACCAGGGAGAAAGGTGAGGGGGCAGATGCCAGAAATACTCTGGGGTTGTTGAAACTGGGAAAATGGCTGGCTTTTACCTTCTCCAAGGGCTCTGTGGCTCTGCCTGGGAGAGCTGGAAAAGGACTGTGGGGTGGGGAAACTGGGCTGATTTAATGCCATGTTGGTATGATCTGGTGTCCTGCACCTGCTTGTGCTCCTTCTTTCTGCAGAGCTGAAGGGCCTGGGTGCCGACTTCACCTTCGGCTTCATCCAGGTCATGGATGGGGAAAAGGATCCCCGCAACCTGCTGGTGGCCTTCCAGATTGTGCATGATATCATTGCCAAGAACTATGCCCTGGGTGAGCCTGAGTCTGCCGTGCAGCGCTGACTGGGAGACATGTCCCTTTTCTTTAAACTGTTAGAGCGATGGCTCTTGGGTCTGGGCAGGGCTGGAGTGGCCCCTGACATGCTTTAAGAGCTGCAGAGCCAGCCTGTCATGGGTGCTAGACATAGCTGCTGGGCCTTTTTTGCCCAGCATCTTTGCTCACTACCTCTCTCCTCTCTGCAGGTCCCTTTGTGGAGGAGCTGTTTGAAGTTACATCCTGCTACTTCCCTGTTGATTTTACTCCAGTGAGTGAATCTGCCCTGTGCCACAGCCTATTCCATCTGGTGTTTTCTTGGGGGGTTTTGTCCCCTCTAGGGAATAGGAGGAGAAGGTGTGCAATAGCCTTGGCTGGGCACTGTTGAGCTGCGAGCTGTGGTACCCAGGCTGATAGGCTGGTGCCAGGCTGGCTGCAGTGACTGGCACTGCTGCTTTGTTGCTGGAGATGAGGCAATGCAGCCTTGACTGGTGGCTGGGTTGGGATGTTTCTTGACTGGTGGGTGACCTGCTCTCTGCTTCCTTTCCAGCCCCCAAATGATCCTCATGGTATCCAGAGAGAAGACCTGATCCTAAGTCTCCGGGCTGTACTGGCCTCCACACCCCAATTTGCTGAGGTAGGAAGCTCCTAAAGAGTTCTTGAGCACCCTTGTTCCCTGAGTACAGGCTGCCTTTAGTAGTGCTGCAGCTCCTGCTGTGGCTCTGTGGGATGGGGGCAACTGGGACCAGGAGCTTGCACTAGGGCAGTCTGTCGCCTGCTGGAACTGGGTATAGAGAGGGTGCTCCTGAGAAGGGGCTGCCTGTTGCAGCTACCCCTCCACTTCTGCCCTCCTGGCAGAGGCTGAGCTTGCAGCCCTGCAGGACCATGGGCAAGGTGATGCAAAGGGTAGGCTGAGTGAAAGTATCTCTCTCTGCAGTTTCTTCTCCCTTTGCTTATTGAGAAGTTGGACTCAGAACTGCAAAGTGCCAAGCTTGACTCCCTGCAGACTCTGGTAAGGAGGGTTCCCCTACTCTCTCTAGCCCATAGCTGACCTGTGGCAGCAGCAGCTGCCAGCCACCTCTGAGCCCATCACACTGCCTGCCAAGACTTTCCCTTCCAGAGCCACAATTTCCACAGTTCTGGTTTGGCCTGCATCAGTCTTTCCTGTTTTTCTCTCTCTTGAGTGATTCGTGCAGCTCAGCATGAGCCTGCCAGAATGGGCAGTGTCCCTGTGTTGTGTCCTGTTACTGGCTTCTCTGTGATGCTTTCTCTTGGCTCCTTCTTGCAGACTGCCTGCTGTGCCATCTACGGGCAGAAGGAGCTGCAGGAATTCCTCCCCAGCCTCTGGTCATCCCTGCGCAGAGAGGTGAGTACTGCAGGGCTCCACCACAGCTGGGCTTCTGCTGAGCAGGAGTTCACGGCCAGACCAGATGGGCCCCATATCTCCCAGCAGCCTGCACCTGTGACCTTGAACAGCCCCAGCTGAGAACTGGAGGGGACAGGCCAGCCCTATTAGTATGTCCCTGGGGCTTCGATGTACCATGCTGCATGTTCAAATCATGTGGGAAGTGAGGCAGGAGACTGAACCCTTCAGCCCATGTTTGGAGCCTGAAGCCTGCAGTTGGAATCAGCATGGAACTCAGCTCATCCCATGGCCTCTCCTGCAGGTGTTCCAGACAGCGAGTGAGAAGATTGAGACGGAATGCCTGGCTGCACTGCATGCCCTCTCTGCTTGCCTCTCCCGCTCCATACTCAGCTCTGATGCCGAGGATCTGCTGGATTCCTTCCTCAGCAGCATCCTGCAAGGTAGCTAGCCAAGGGACCTACCGTGCCCTGAGCAGCCAGGCCTGAAAGCATCCTCCTCCTTAGAGATCTGCCTTCCTCTTCTCTTTCAAGCTTCTTTCTTCTTTTTCTCACAGCCCTCACAGCCACTTTTAGCTTCTTCAAGGTAATTTGCTGCAAGAAGGGAGGAGAAGGGGATTGAGCTGCTTCCCTTTCTGCTGAGATTGGGGTGTCCAAGGCTGTGCTGTGTGCTTGGAGCTGTGGGAAGCTGCTCAGATAGGAAGGCTGTGCTGCAGCTCAGAGCTGCACCGCAGCAGCACATCCCAGCTATCAGCTGCATCCCCGCACGCAAGGCTGAGGAGCTCTCTGCCAGTGCAGCTGACACCCAGCCTATCTCAGATTGCAGGCACCATCTGTGTGAGCCCGACATGAAGCTGGTGTGGCCCAGTGCCAAACTCTTGCAGGCAGCAGCGGGTGCCTCCCTCCGCACCTACCACTGCATCAGCCACAGCGTCCTGCCCCTGCTGCTGGAGCAGTACACCAAGCACCCACAGGTGAGGGGCACCCCAGCTCTGCCAGCAGAGGCAGTGGGGCCTAGTGCACCCACTGGCTCTGCAGGGCTTGGTGGGAGCAGGGTGTCTAAGTGGATGCCCTTCCCTGGCTGTGGATAGGGACCCCATGGGCACCCTGTGGCCTTACAGTGCTGGGCTGAGGTGTAGCTGTGTCCCAGCAGTGATGGTGATCTGGGTTATGCCTTTGTGTCCCTGTAGAGCAGCCAGAGGAGGACAATCCTGGAAATGCTGCTGGGCTTCCTCAAGTTGCAGCAGAAGTGGGGACATGTGGAAGAAGGTGAGGGTGGCTGGTTCCTCTGGAGGTACCCATGTCCCAGGGACTGCTGGCTCTGACCTCACTTTCCCATATGCTGACAGACAAGGAAAGTTGACTGACCAGGGTGGCTGCATGTGCAACCCCCTGCCATGTCCCAGGGTTCTTGCATGGTTGGGTGTCAACTACAGGGCCCCAGAAAGGGTCTGTTAGGTGTCATGATGGTGGCCTGTGCAGGTGCAAGCAGTGACACCATGCCACTCTTTCCAGATGAGAGCACTCTGCTGTCACTCCAAGCCCCAGTTTGTTCTGTGGTGTTCTCAGCGCTGACAGATGCCAGTGTGCAGCTGCAGCTGGTTGGGATCAAGGCACTGACTGTCCTGGGCTCCCTGCAAGGTTGGTACCTTGTTTTCCTTGGTGAGGCAGGGAGAAGTGTCTCTCTCTTAGAGACATAGTGGCTGCTGGGATGTCCTTGCCTGCTGCTTATAGGTGCACAGGAGTAGTGGCAGCATTTTCTACCTAAGCCATGAGCTCCAGGGACACTTGGTCTCTCTCTTGCCTGTTTTGGCTGGGTACCTTGTATCTCTGGCTTTTGGTATGCTGCTGTGTTGCTGCTAGCCTGGATGAGGGGGAAGGATGCTGGCCAGAACACTGGTATCTTTGCCTTTGGCTGAGGGTGGGATTCTTCTCTGGCTCTTATTCCAGGCTTCCTGTCTTCCTCTGACCTGGAGCTGGTTGTGGATCACCTCATCCGTCTCACTCTGCATGAGGAGGATTCCCAGAGCAGGTGAGGGATGGGCTGGCACCACTGCAGTCACCCACACTCTGAGAGGAGGAACAAACCCTGGTGTTGCTGCAGAGAGGGGCTGTAGTCTGGGGAAGGCACAGGAACTTTCTGAACTAAAAGACTATGTGGGATAAACCAAGCTATTCATGGGCTGGAAATTAGAAGGTCTGGGCCTGTCAAATCAGGGGGCTCTGCTCTGCCAGAAGGGTGAAAAAGGCAGGTTGCTGAGAAATTAATTTCTGGAGGCACCTTCTGGCCAGGTCTGTGCAGCTGGTGTACAAGCAGCCCCAAGTTTCCAATCCTTGCGTCATCTTTCCCACTCTCTTCCCACTCTGGCAGTGAAGCAGCGATGGCGGCAGCCGGGTCCTTGGCCCCCATCTACCCAAAGGTTTTCTCTGGACACATGGTACCCAGGCTTGCAGAGGAGCTGAAGTCAGGTAGGGCTGAGAAGGCAGTGATGTCTAGTTTTGAAGTGAAGCCTGTCCTACCCCCATTCAGTTCCTGCCAGGCAGTGGGGCTGTGCCACATGGACTAGGTTGGTGGCTGTCCTTGAGGAATTCCCAGTGCAGGCCACTGTGTGTTGGCGCAGGGAAGGCTGTGGCTGTCTGGCAGCCAGCCCATGTGGCCAGGATCCTCAGGGGGAGGAGCTGCCCAACTGCAGAGCAAGCAGAGTGCCTTGGGCCTGGCACAGGCTGGGTCTACTGTGCTTCACCCCATCCACCATGACTTGGGTGAGGTGGCCTGGGATCCCCAGTCCTCTTCTGAGGTGTGTTTCCTCTTCAGAGCGGGAGGAGGAGAGCTCCCAGGACCGCTGCTCTTTGCCGCAGCGCTGCCTGCAGGCCCTGGCAGCTGTGTCCACCCACACCAGCATCGTGAGGGAGACTGTCCCTGTCCTGCTACAGCATCTCCAAAAGGTGCAGAAAGGTAATGAAGCCACAGCAGGAAGCTCCATGGAGCACATCTGGGCAGGAGCCACTTCCATTACTGGTGAGGGTTGGGAGAGAGTTGGAATGGAAGTGGTGCGAGGAGCTCAGGGGTAGGATGTGAATCCCACCAATGGGATAGAAGTCAGGAGGGCTGCGTTGTCCCAGGATCCTGGTGCAGATCAGGGGGCTGGGTACTGAGGCTGTTTGATGTGATGGTGACTGTGCCCTGCAGGGAGTGAGGCCGGAAACACCCAGGACATGATCTCTGTGTGCCAGAGCCTGCACCGTGTGGCCCTCCAGTGCCAGCAGGATGCAGAGGGCTGCTGGTACTTTCACCAGATGGTAGTGCCATGCCTCCTGGCCATGGCTGTGCAGGCAGCCATGCAAGGTAAGTGCAGGGCTGGAGTGGGAAAGGGGAGAGCAGGCAGTTCCCAGGCTCTCTAGGGTCCCTGACCCTGCAGTCAGCACTGCTGCTGACACCTCCAGCACCCATGGGCAGCTGTGGGCCCTGCTGCTCCCCAACACTGCCCCAGAGCCCTGCCCCAGTCCATTGTGGGTTCAGGGAGCTGTGCCTGCCTCCTCCCTCTGGGCAGCAGGCAGCAAGTTCCATTCCTTCCAATACCTGCAGAGAGCACCCACCTGCCGCTCTGCAAGACACTGCTGGAAGAAGAGGTGCTGACGGCCATGATTCCAGTCATCAGCGCTGCCACCACTCACCTGAGCCCTGAGTGAGTGATGCTTGTGCGGGAAGCCGGGCACTCCATCATGGGGAGGGGGCAGGCTGTGTGTCTCCTGCTACCATCTGTGCAAAGAGACCCTGTGCCTCCTGGGAGGTACTCAGGAGCTCTCTGGTGACCCTCCCAGAGCAGCACATTACAATGTCTCTTTTCTCCTAGGCTGGCTGCCCAAAGCGTGTCTCATGTGGTCCCCCTCTTTCTGGACGGAGAGGTCTCCTTCCTACCCCAGAACAATTTTCCTTGCTCCTTCCAGCCTTTCGGGGTGTGTTTGGTGACTGGGGCTGGGGTACCAGAACTGGCAGGGAATGAGGATGTTGGCACAGTCTGGCAGCAAGGACCATCATCACATGGGTGCTGTTCTTCTCTTGCAGGATGGGGAGTGCTTGGATGCACAGAGACGTCTGGTTGCCCTCCTCATGGCCTTTGTCTGCTCCTTGCCGCACAATGTATGTTGGTAGGGAGCAGGATAGAGAGCAGCCTGCCTGAGCACCCTCCAGCCTGTGTCCACCCCAAACTCCACGGGCAGGAGGGAGCATTTGCAACCCTAGGCCATAACATGATTCATGTCTCTTCCAGGTGGTAATTCCTCAGCAGGAATGGTTGCTCCGGGAGCTGCTGGCACTGAGCTGCTCCTGCAACTGCCCTTTCACAGCCACCACAGCTGCGAAGTGCTTTGCGGGGCTGGTGAACAAGCACCCAGCGGGTAAGGGGGCTTGGGTAGATGCTATGGGTCCCTGCCCACTGCTGGCAGGGGGAATGACTCAGCCTGCCCCTTCTGTGTCCCCAGGGCAGCAGCTGGATGAGATCCTGCAGCTTGCAGTGAACAGGATGGAGCCCAGCCTTGTGGACGGGCCCCGCCGAATGCAGGCGCTCACCTTGCTGCTCTGGGTAAGTCCTGCCCTGGATGTGTGGGCCAGAGGTCCAGCCTGGCACTGACTGTTCTGCCTGCACAGGTAACCAAAGCCCTGGTGCTGCGCTACCACCCCCTGAGTTCCTGCCTGACAGACAAGGTAGGAGGTGATGGGGCTGGGTGATTCTGAGAAACCTGCCTTGCCTCCCCCATGGCTGGCTGGGGACCCCCAGCAGCAGGGCAGCCCTTCTCAGGGCTCTCTCCCTCGCAGCTGCTAGGCCTGCTAGGTGACACGGAGCTGGGCCCTGCCGTGGCTGACGGCTTCTCTCTGCTCATGGCCGAGTCCCCAGACGTGCTGCACAAGGGCTGCCATGCCGACGTGCGCATCATGTTCCGCCAGCGCTTCTTCACTGACAACGTTCCCAAGCTGGTGCAGGGCTTCCACGGGGCTGGTCCCGGTGAGCAGCCACCCCCAGCCTGGCCTCACCATCCCTAACCCCTTACCCAGGGGACCTGAGCCAGCATTCCCTCATTCCCCTCCCTCCTTGTGACCATCTCTGCTTTCCACAGATGTGAAGGCCAATTACCTGAAGGGCCTGTCCCATGTGCTCAATCACCTCCCCAAACCTGTGCTGGTGACAGAGTTGCCCACGGTAGGAGCCAGCCTTGGCGGCAGGCAGGGGGAGCTGTGACAATGCAGAGTGCATGGTTTGGGGTTACTCATGACTCCTATGTCCTCCCCTCTCTGCAGCTACTTTCTCTCCTGCTTGAGGCCTTGTCCTGCACAGACCATGTGGTACAGCTCTCCACACTGAGCTGCCTCCAGCCGCTGCTGCTTGAAGCTCCCCAGATCATGAGCCTGCACGTCGACACACTGGTCACCAAGTTCCTCAGCCTCACCTCCAGCCCCACCATGGTGCGTGCACCCCTTCATTCCTCCTAGCCATGCCCCTCTCTGCCCCTCTGGTGCTGCCCTCACCCCTGTGTGTTTCAGGCTGTCCGCATCGCCGCCCTGCGCTGTGCCCATGCGCTCACCTGCCTGCCCACACCAGTGGTAAGTGCTCCTGCAGCACCCTGCTGCCTGCTCCTGCATGTAGAAGGGCAAGGGGGTTCCAAACCTCCTGGGGGGCAGCCAGCACCTGGTTCTCTAAGAGCCCCTTCTGTCCTGCAGCTGCTGCCATACAAGGCCCGAGTTATCCGGGCACTGGCTAAGCCTTTGGATGACAAAAAGAGGCTGGTGCGAAAGGAGGCGGTGGCAGCACGGGGGGAATGGTGAGTGTATGTGGCAGGAATTGCTGGGGAGTTTTCAGTATGTATGGGTCACAGCTGATGGTACCATCTGTGTCCCTGCAGGTTCCTGGTGGGGAGCCCAGGCAGGTGAGTGCCCTGTGTCCCCTCCCTGTGTTGACTGACAATCTGACTGGTGCCCTGCTAACCTGCCAAGCCATCTGACCGATGCTATGGACCCTTGGAGCCCAGTGGTGCCCTGAGTGCCAGGGCTGGAGCACAGAGGCCAGCAGAAAGCACCCCTCACTGCAGCACCTTCCTGGCACACACAGTGGGGAAGGAGCTGTGCTGCTCATGGCTTGCCCACCCTCTGCTGCATCTGAGGACAGTGAGGGACAGACCCACCATGTGTGAGTGGAAAGGACAGGTCTGTGCACATGTGTGGTGTGTGAAGACCCATGTGCCAGAGGAATAAATATATCTGTTTTGGTAATGCTCCTAGGGTCTCCATGCAGTTCGGGCTGGGACCTTAGTACCCTTCCATATGTTGAGCAGCTTAAGGTGCTGCTGGTTATAGGTCCTTTCTCCTCTTTTCACATTGGGGAATCATGGAGATCCCTCTCTTCCCATCCCCAGAAGTCTGTGCCCCACACAAGGAAAAAAAAAAATCCAGACTCTTAAAAAAAAAACCAAAACCAACAGTATTTACTGGATGGTCTTAAAAAGACTCCCTGGGGAGTACTTGGGGCATGGGGGTGCCATCCTCTGGGCCCAGCCCTCTGGAGAGCTGACCTGGGCCTGTGCTGGCTTGTATCTGTGCTAGTGAGGGCAGCACCTTCAGTTGGAGCAGGGAGTGGCCACTGCTGCCTTTCATTGGGGCTGCCTGCAGCCACCAAGAGCCAAGAGAGCAGGCATCCAGGCACCGACACTGTCCATGGACTTTCCTGTGGCTCTGGCTCCGCTCAGCGATGTGTGCCAGCGCCAGCCTTCTGCCAGGCACTTTGGCCAAAGGGAGCTGCAGGGGTGGAGCGAGTCCCCCATGCACTCCTCTGCCTGCGGGGAGGGATGTCTGGAGCACCAGGCCTCAGATGGCCAGGAGTGGTGCATGCTGCTCCATCACGCAAGAAGGCAGATCCCAGCTCAGGCCTGTTCCATGGGGCAAGTGAGGAGAGGGCAGCAGGACACGGGTGAGCCAGTGCCTGTGGGGAGAGAAGTAAGGCCATAGACAAAAGCTGAAATCTTCGTGCTTCTTAGCTCTGAGGAGCCAAGCCATGTCCTGAGCTGCTGTGATGGCTGAGCTCCTCAGCTGGGATTCTCTTGGCAAAGGTGCACTGGGCAGGCCACACTTTGTCACTGGGCAGGGCTCAGGATCCACAAGTCAGATGTGGCCTTCTGTGCCTTACAAAGCCCAGAGCAGCGCAGAGCGTGGGATGCTCACTGTCCTGCTCTCCCAGCTGCCCAAGGAAAGCCCCTGTTGTCCCCATGCCCCCATAAGCTGCTGAGTCACCACCTTCCCAGGCAGGGCCTTCCCAGGATTCTACCTTGGCACGTCCACACCCAGGAACACCTTCCAGTTGTCCAAGCTGCCATAACTATAGGGATTCCTAAAGACCTGTAGGATGGGGAGAGGTGCATCGTGTCTGGTTCTGCCCTGGCCAGGCCTGCAAGCCATGGGCTGTGCTCACCTTGCCTTTCTTCTGCAGTCTCTGCCTCTCCTTCCTGTTGATATGCCGCTCAATGCTGGTTTCCCCACGGGTGATGAGGGCAGCATGCCACAGTGTGAGGGCACCCAGGGCCAATGCAACTGAGCTGGGGATGACAAGGGACAGCAGGCTAGGCACAGGCCTTCCCTCCCTAGTGCTGCAGCTGCCAGGGGCTGAGGCTGCTTCCACGCACCCACAGCTGCACAAGTGGGTCGACTTGTCTAATCCCCTGTGACGGAGCGACATTGTCTCCTCCTCTGTGGTCTGAAGGCTGACAGGGTAGGGGCATCTGCACTAAAGCAAGCAAGCCCAGCCATAGGCAGGTAGAGGGCAAGCAGTGTCACAGGTTTCATGCTGTTTCCCCCAGCCCCTGGGCCCCCTCACCTGCACAGGACCCAGAGGTAGACCACGCTCTTGTGGAAAGCTCGCTGGCGGAAGGAGAAGGTGGGTGGTGGGGTCTGGTAGTACGTCTGGAAAAGGACCAGAGGAGGGGGAATTACCCAAACTGCATTATAGCTTGAAGCCAGACAGGGACTGCTGCACCCCTCACTGCTGCTGAGCTTGGAGAGCAAGAAAGGACTGCAGCTGAACTAACACAAGAGCCAGGGTGAGGGAAACAGCCCGAGACAGCCACAAGACAGACAGACACCTAGAGCTGGCACAGGCGTGAGGAGCAGTGGGCTGGAGGCAAGGGGGCAGGGAGCAGCCATGGGACTGGTCAGGGTGAGATGTGTACCCAGTGCTGCAGCTTCCCTAGTAGACCATGGCCTGAGCAGCACATGCCAAGCACCTGTCACCAGCCCAAGCCCCGGGAAGCTGGGTGCACGGAGAGGCAGAACCCAAGCTGCTGGAGGCAGTGTCTGTAGCAGAGCTGTCAGGCCAGCCTCAGCTCTGACATGTGAGATGAGGACGGGGGCTGGTTCTCATGTGGGGTGCTCCTTGAGAGCAGAGCCCTAAGCAGGACCCAGCCTGCAGGGCAGCTCTGCTCCACACAGCCTGGAGCAGCTGTGGGGCAGGGATGTCCCACCTGGTTGTCAGCCACCTGCAGTCTCTCCTTCTCAAGCAGTTTCATTTTCTACGGGGACGGAAAACAGGGCACCAGTTACGTGTCTTGGAGGGGAGGGGCAGGGGCCCATCCCCTCATGCCCCGACAGGACCAGAGCAGCTGGGGGGCCTCGCAGGAGGAGGGAGAGGGGAAGCAAAGTCACTACATGGTTGGGCGTGGCCCAGCCTTGCTCTGCAAGCTCAGCCTGGGGAGCCCAGGCAGCCTCAGTGCATGGCAGATGAGGGTTGGGGCCTGCCTGCTCACCTCGATGGCTGCATAGGCATCCCGGAACATCTCCCAGCCGCTGATGCTGCAGTAGATGCAGCCCATGGTCATGAAGAGGCAGAAGGAGAAGAAGTAGCGGTGGTTGTAGTGTCCCACACAGTTGTTTAGCCAGGCTGCCTCTGGAGTTAAAGGTATGTAACCCTGACAGATGATGGGTCCAAACCCACCCCAAGGACCACCCGTCCTGTGTTGGCTGACTCCCTGTGAGAGGAGTAGGGCAGCAAGAGAAGAGGGGAGCAGGGCCAGCTACCCCCAGGAGAGTGCCATCAGTCGGTATTGCAGAAGGATACGGCAGTGGTGGTCCATCTTTAGCACGCACCTGGGAGGGAGGAGAGCAGTACCAGTGTCAGAGCCAGCACAAGCACTGTGTTTGAGAGGGCACAGGCACCCCCCTAGTTCTGTGGGCTGCAAGAGACAGGGTAATGAGCCAGCAAAGGGGAAGGGCCCCTATCTCATTGTGGGGCAGGGGGCAAGGAGAGGGTTCCCAGAGGCTGCCTCAGGCCAGGGCAGGGAGGTGCCCTACCTGTTGCAGATGCTGCAGTGGTGGGTGCGAGCTGGCTTGGGGGCGATGCATTTCCTGCAGATGGAGACGCCAGTAAGGTCATTCTTTGCCTGTGCACAGGTCAGAAAAGATTTGTGCACCTAAACCCTGCACCTCATTCCTCACCTCCCCTGTGTCCCCCCTGCCTCCCCACTCTGCACTGCCCAGCCTAGATTCCCCAGTCCAGAGGAGGCCTCCTGCAACATCACCACCAGGCTGTTCCCAGTGATCATCTGTAGCTAGTTCCCAGCGTCCAGCTGGGAGAGGCTGCACTGCTGCCTCACCTGTGGTGGGTGCCCAGGTGAGGTGGTGATGGCCATGTAGTAGTGGAAGACAATCATGATGAGGTTCCAGTGTCCATATGCGAGGTGCCAGCAGATCCAGCCAGGCGTGTACGTCTGTAGGATGAGGGGCAGCAGGCAGATGTACACAATGGCCACAATGGAGCTCGTCAGCCCGATGACCAGTGCCACAAACACCTACGAGAAAGGAACCTGGGTCACTAGAGTGGGCAGCACCTGCCCCTCACTGCCTGGGGAGATGCACAGGCAGGACACAGTCACAGGAAACCAATATGAACCACAGAGAGGTCCTGGCTCCCTTCCTGCCTGGAGCACAGGCAGCCCTGAGACTCAGTTGCCCCAGAAGCACGCTGGCCCCAGCACTGTGTGCGCCCTGCCCAGTCAGGTGTGGTCACCACACCAAGGGGACTCACCATGCTAAGGGGACTCACCACGCCAAACCACCGGGTGACATGGTCCACCAGCCAGTAGACGGGCTCGAAGAGGGAGTCAAGCACCACATCGCCATTGGTGAAGGAGTTGTAGAGCAGGGAGCGAAGGCAGAGGTGCCCGTAGTGCCACAGCTGCTCCACCTGCCGCACCAGCTTGAACCGCCGCCGCCGGCCCAGCCGCAGGCACTTGAGCAGCAGGCGCATCACTGCAGCAAACATCCGCTGCCGGCTCCTCATCCCTGCCACACGCCTGGGGGAATAGGAGCCCGGCATGGGCAGGTCACCCTGCTGCCTGGCTGTCCCTTGGGAAGGGTCTCCCCTCCCAGATGTGCTGATGCCAGCTGTGCAGCTCCCTGAACTGGCAAGGGTGCAGAGCTGGAGGAGCTGAGCCCAGGCTCCTGGAGGCTGCCAGGCCGCTGTTGCTGGGATGTCTCTCTGCGTGGAGTGGGGGGCACAGGCCCCTCAGCATCTGGGCTCAGGTGCTCTCCAGTCCCATCTCGTCTTTCCCAGCGGGGAGGGGGCCGGGGGAGTGACACGGAGAGTCTGACTCAGAGGAAACCAGAGATGGCATGAGCATCCAGGATATTGGGCCAGCTCCAGGGATGATCCCAGCACTTCCCAATAGGCTCAGGAACAGGGAAACGCCAACAAGACATACATGGAGGAGCCAGTACAGGATTACCCCTCCTCCCCTAGTACCTCCTTAACCCCCAAAAGTAGGATGCTACTTCCCTTCACCTCAGCTTTTGGACCAAGCTGCAGAGACCACCCTGTGTCCTTCTCTGCCTCACAGCCCCACTCCAAGAGACCCAACACTTCCTCCTTCTTCTCGCCTGGATCCTTGACAATGCCATGCACCAGTGAAGGAGTGGCCCAGGGCTCCCCTGGCTGCTAAGCCCCCGTCCTGACCGAGAGCTCTGCTGGGAGTGACAAGGAACCCGATCTGGGAAAACGATCTGCAGGGCTGGGGCCCCCAGGCCTCTGTACAGGCAGTACCATCAATATTAAGCAGCGAGGCTGCCCCAGGGTCCTACCAAGGCACGTTCTGAGCCCGGGCCAAGTGCTCACCTTGGAGCGGTGCCAGGTAGTGGTGCCAGAGCTCAGAGTCCCTCCAGCTCTCTGCACTGCTGTGCCTACCAGCACAGCCCCTGGGGAGCAGCAGGGAGGGTGAGGGCAGGAGCTGAAGCATCCGGATGGGCTGCCCAAAGGAGCCAGGGCTCTCCTCTGCCCTGCCTGAGGAGTGTGAGGTTGGGAGCTGCTGAACATGAGGACTCCAGACCCAGCAGTCCACCCCAGGTCCCAGGCATGGCGCCTGCTCATGCTTTCTGCTCCCTGGTAAGGGAGAAGTGGGATATACAAACCCCAGTGCCATACCCTTCTCCATTTTTCCCCTTGAATCTGCCAGGAACTTTACCCCAAAACTCATCAAGTGCAAAGTGTAGCAACAACTTCCTGCCCTACAGCCTTTGGGTGGCACATGTACCTGTGTAGTCAGTGTGGTAAGAGACAAAATCTGCAGCCAGCAGCAAGTGTTGGAATCAGCCCCCCCCCTCACCCCAAAGATACAGCACATCCCTACCCATCCGAGAGGCTTCCTCACCTATAACAGCCGGCAGCTGTCGAGCAGGGAGCCCACAGGGGAGGCAGCCATCCTGCCCCAGCGCAAGACCCACCTCTGTTCCCAGACACCTGTCTGCAGACAGCAGCAAAACCACAGGAAGGAGGCTCCAGCAGAGCCATGCACCTTCCCTTGCCCACCCAGACACTGGGATCCAGCCCTTCCTGCATCCCACCGGGGCACCGAGCCCACGGCGATGGGACAGCAATCACCAGCACAGCCAAGACCACTGGCAGCATCGTAGCCCAGGGCTGGGGAACTGTGGCTTTGGCCGCACCGCAGGCAGTGACGGGGCCCCGGCTGCTGCCGGCCCAGGCGCACGGGCGCGGCCCTGTGGCACCCCCGTGCGGCTCCACACGCCCGGCCCGGCAGCACCCAGCCCCAGCCGCCCCGCCCCTCCCCGACAGCAGGCACCCCTCAGCCCCG